>JBBBDQ010002315.1:1545000-1787500 GCA_037127315.1 Ascarosepion bandense | reverse complement strand
AAGATACTGCAATTAAGCTTTTTATTCAATTTTTCTTGCATTTATACAAGTGTTTTTTCTTTTTTGGACAAAAAGTGCATAAAACCTGATATATAGAACATTTGGACAGTTCTTACATGCTTTATGCACAGAAAAGAAAGTACTTGAAAGTGGATGCCAGAAAAACTGAAATAGCTTAACTGCAGTCCCCTTGTCAGTCATCTTCAATAAAACTTGTATAAAAGAGGAACTGCTGCCAAAATACACAAATTATATATAAGGTATATTTAGGCAGCAAGTATTCATCCAAACAAGTCTGATTAAAAAGAATCAACAAGGTCTACCTGTTTTCTTTTTTATTGCATTTTTAAGATTTTTATATAAGGTGTTGAAAAAAAAAAAAAAAAAAAATATATATATATATATATATATATATAGGGTATGTATGGATGGAATAATATTCCGTATCCAAAGAAACACTATTCTTAAAAAAGTGCTCAATACAAAGTAGAGCTAATAATATTTATTCAGAAATCATAACAGGAATATGTTATAATATAACTACAACTTGAAATAGACCTCATCAATTGATAAGACACAAGTAGTGTCAAAACAAAATAGCTACTTTTGTAGTGATATTATAACATATTCATGTTATAATTTCTGAATATATATATATATATATATATATATATATATATATATATATATATATATATATATGCACTACTGGCCATAATTATTAGGCCAGCCCCAGTTTTTTAAAAGAAATGATGTATTTCATACTATTTTTAGTATTTATTGCCAAGTGAATAATTCCAATGAAAATAGAATGGTTCTTTTGTTATTATTACTTTGCAAAATTTTACAAGGCAGCCAGGAAGCCTTTGCTTTGGCCAGCCAATAAGAAGAAGAGACTAGCATGGGGAAGAGAGCACAAAAACTGGACACTAGAACAGTTCATTTGAAGCACATGTTAATGTGTAGTATTAACAAAAGAACAATTCTATTTTCATTTAGAATTATCCACTTGGCAATAAATACTAAAAATAGTATGAAATACATCATTTCTTTTACAAAAAACTGGGGTGGCCTAATAATTATGGCCAGTAGTATATATATGTATATATAAGATAAAGAACAAATAGAGAACGTTTATCAATCTAATATGTTTCACTTTTATTAAAGCTTCATCACAGAATAAAATATGAAGAAAAAAGAGGAAATCAGGTATTTTTACTTTGGTGTTGTTTAATTTCCATTTGTTAATCAGGTTTCATATGCATTCAACTTGTTAACAAAGGTCAGTAGAAATTCGTGGTCTTCTGAATTCAAGCTGACCTGAAAAACTGTAAGATTGAAATCCCTTAATTTCTTGCAACATCAAATAGACATGTCATCTCTCCTTGAATTCAGAATGCCATAAATTACATTAATAGTTGTTAAACAAGTCAAATGTGCGTGAAACCTGATTGACCAACAAGAAAGAGACAACATCAAAGTAAAAATACAAGAATTTCTTTCTTCTTTTTCTCCATGTCACAATGTCTGCACGATGAAATTTTAATAAAAGTGAAACATGTTAGATTGATAAACATTTTCTATTTGTTCAGATCTTTTGATTCTGTCAAATTCTGTCCCATGTTTGATCCCAACTTGTTTTTTTTTTTAATCATATCAACCCAAGCAAGGCAGTAACGCCACTGATGTGCAGGGGGCTATGTAAGAGTAAAAAGATTGGAAAAGAGAAAGCCGGAAACCAAATCCTAAACAGTGAACAAGGGATGAGCCTCTTCACCTGTTTAATAGACGTGGGTGGAGTGTGAACCAGCAATAGTTTAGTCTATCTACTCCAATTTATATATATATAAATATATATATATATCAGCATGGGGTGTGGGTATAGAAGAATCCAAAGGAGTATCTTGTACATACAGTGGTAGGATAATTTTCTAAGAGAGCTCTAAATATATAAAATATATAAATACATATAGAGCAAATATAAGAAAAATTAAGGCAGACATGTTATTTCATGGTAAATTGGAAGTTTAGGCTTAATTCAGGCGAATCATCATCAGCTTCCGTCTTTGTTGTACAGAGGATTTTACAGATTCGCAGATTCGTGTAAAATCCTCTGTACAATAAAGACAGAAGTTGATGATGGTTTGCCTGAAATAGGCCTAAACTTCCAATTTACCATGAAATAACGGGTCTACCTTAATTTTTCTTATATATATATGTGTGTGTGTGTATATATATATATAAATCCAAGTGAAGAGAACTCTAAATTTTACTATTTTGAGTACCCCAGCTTTTATTTTATTATAAACAGTGCTCAATATAATACATATTATAGAGCTTAATATAACCATATAATTATGAATTAATCATACATTGCGACACGAAAAAATAAAAACTTTCTCTTCTGTTTTCCTCTTTTTTGTTCAATGTTCATTTTTCAACCCCACTTTTTTGGTTTCACATTTTCCCTGCCCCCTTTACCACCTACACAAAAATTTACTAATTTAAGGAAACTAATTTTCCATCTCCCTTCAAAAAATGACGTTTACTACTTGATGAGACATTATCCCTTCAATGTCGAGACAAAATGTACACTTTGTAGTAGACTATAATTTGGACATGTTCTAAATTATAATTTATAATAAATATTCATAGCTCTATTTCTATATTGAGAACTGTTTTAAATGAATGTTTTGAACATTGTTAATATTTTCTTCATTCTTTATTCATTTGGGTATATATATATATATATATATATATATATATATATATATATATATATATAAATTAAAAAAGGATTAATTCAATGATGTTGAATGACCATTTCGATATGAAGATCCCCACGGGGGATAACACATCACCTCAGCAACAGAAAAATCCTTTTCGAAACTGGAGAAAAATCAGTCTAATTTTCCTTTTTAAATAGATTTGCAAAGAAATTAAAAAAAAAGAAAAGAAAAAAGAAAAAGATAAAACAAAACAAAATCAAATAAACAAGAAAAGAAAAAAATAGACATCGTCTGGGTTTGCAAAAGAAGGAAAGAGAATTGTAACTAAAAATTAACAGACGGCCGTGTTGAATTGATGTAAGGTAAGGAACACTGAAAAAAGGTGGGAGATAAGAGAGATAAAGGAATTAACCTTCCTGCTTTTTTCCCTTGGATTAAAGTATCTGAATTAAAATATATATATATATATATATATATATATATATATATATATATCTGAGTGAATAAGGAATGAAGAAAAATTTACGTCCAAAACATTAATTTAAAACAGTGCTTGATATATAATATAGTGCTGTAAATATTTATTATAAATTATATTTTAGAACATGCACAATTTTTTTTATATATATCCACTACAGAAAAGAGGTCTTCCATTCCTTTCCACACCACCAGATGAGACATTGGAAGTCCAATGTCGAAACAAAATGTGCAGTTTGTAGTGGATATATATAAAAAAAGTTTGTACATGTTCTAAAATATAATTTATGATATATATATATATATATATATATATATATATATATATATATAACTGAAAATTTGTCGTTATATATGTATATATGTTGAATATATGGATCGAAATCCGACAAGATAAATAGAATAAGTAAAGAACAGGTAGGAAAAAAGTATATTTAATACTTTATTACATATTATTTCATTGAAATAATTTTTTAACATCCTATATTTCAAAATTTATTTATTTATAAAATGTTTGCTTAATACTTTTATACATTATTTTACTAGAATTTTAAACGGAAATATATATCATTTTATGATCTAGACTCATAAATACACACATTCACACATGATTCTCTCATTTTATTTTAAGAAAACAATTATCCCATTACTTGACATGAGTATACAATATTTGCTACAATTATAAGTGAAAATGTATTTCATCACTGTCATTCACACATACTAATGTTATAGACGTATACACACACTTAATTCGTCTATAGTTTAAATGAGCTTGACACACAATCTTTTTGCTTACATATACTTATATTCCTAATAAATATCTAGTGTTTTTATTACACGTGGCACACACAAACAGAAATTTTTCCTTTACATTTAAAATATACATTCATTGCTTAATTACATGTGATGCGTATCTGACCAATGAAATCAAACCTCAACATACTCTGTCAATTTTTTAAAAGATTTTTAAATCATTTGTCTTTTAAAAATCTTTGAAGAATGTTATTAAAGTAAAACATGTTAGATTAAACACATTTTTTTTTACCTGTTCTTTACTTATTCTATTAATATATATATATATATATATATATATATATATATATATATATATACATACATACATACATACATATATAGTACTGTGCAAAAGTATTAAGACAAGAACCATTTTATCTTTTGTGAGGCATCAAAGTAAAGTTTCAAATCACCCCTGTCCTAACACTTTTGCACATTACCAGTAGTGTGCAAAAGTATTAGAACAGGGGTGATTTTCCTAAAAACCTCACTGAAATTCAAATACAGGGTGAAAAGCCAAATAAATTGCTAATAAATATTGATTATTTAAAACTAGGTGTAAAAGAAATGTATTAAAATGAAGTTATATTTAATTTTTCCTATTTTCTATTAAACAAGTTATTTTGAAACTACTCATTATTCTATTATCCTTGGATATGACTGAATTTTTTCTTATTCCCCCTCTCAAATTGATAAATCTAATGTTACTTTGCAAGACACACTTTAGGAACAAATACAAGCTGCTTGGCAGGAGATACCATTAGATACATTGAAGAAGTTGTGATGTCATTGCCTGACAGAATGAAGGCTGTGTTCAAAGCAAAAAGCTATTATACTAAATATTAAATTTATTTTGTAACAAGTATTTTTTTCTTGTTAAAGCATTTGTTGAGTAAATCAAATAAAATTACTTTAATTAAATTGTTTATTTTCTGTCAATATGCCTCATAAAAGATAAAATAGTTCTTGTCCTAATACTTTTGCACAGTACTGCACACACACACACACACACACACACACACACACACACACACACACACACACATATATATATATATATATTACATATAAAAAATCTAATTTTCTTATATTGAATGGCCATTTAGACAGGCAAATTGAACCACCCATTTCATCAGTGAGACCAAAACATTATGAGAAAATAAATTTATTTGTATGTCTATAAAAAAATGGAAGTAAGGGTAGAGAAAAAGAAAGAAAGAGACAGAGTATTGCTACCAGAACTCATCGAAATGGCCATTTGATATAAGAAAAATTGAATTTTTATACATAATAAATATTGGCTCAGTAAATAAAAAAATTTAATTACATTGAACCCACTGGTTGGATCAGTGTTAATATCTAATATTAATAGGATCCTTTGGGATTTGCCACCAAGTCCTTTTTTTTTTTAAAGATTTATGACCTATATATGTGTGTGTCTGTGTTTGTGTGTGTGTGTCCACACACACAGATATAATGTTTTTCATAGAAAAACAATATGGCATTAATTATACAAATATTTAAGACTGTCAAAATTTCTGATGTTTAATCTGCATTTTTTTTATGTTCTTTTCTTAACTTCTGAGAGATTATTTAAAGAAGCATAAAGGTAAGTGATACTCATGAGAGAGAGAGAGAGAAAGAGAGCAAGAGAGAGAGATACTGTAAAATAGAGGGTATGATGTAAGAGGTGAAAGGCTATCACCGTTGCCATTAATTAAAATGAAACAAGTTTTACTTCTGAAAACCTTTTTCTTCTGTAAGAGCAGAAAATCCTTTTTATCTTTTTAAAAATCAGAATCTTTTTTATATTTTTTTTCAATAAACATATATCCCACCCTTCAAAAAAACATACATCCTGCTCCTCAAAAATAATTTAAAAAAGAAGTAATAAATAGATATGTATTCTTGTATTATTTTGAACTGTTGTTTTCATCTTTGTTGATACTGATGTTTTTATAGACATAACTTCGACCAAGTACCCTCTGGTCATCATCAGGTATCTGCTGATTGCCTGATATGGATATCTGTTTATTATTGTGATATTTTATCTCTGTGATATCAGTTATTGTTTATTCCTGCTGAATTGGTGTTGAAGTACCAGATCCAAGGATTGCACTTATGACAACTAAATAACAATAACATATGTATAATGAATTGCTATATTCATTATGGCATCATAGTACTTTGGTATTTGGTTGAAATGTGTCTATAATAAAATCAATATCGACAATAATGTCTATATAATATTTATAACAATATTGATATGAAAGATGAGAACAAGTTCAAAATAATACAAGGATATTAAAATTGCTCATCTCAAAAATGAAATGCTAAAATAGATATGTGATATATCTTCATAATTCTTTTCCACCTATAATTTCTTTTGTTTAATTTTGTTCTGGTGCAATTTTCAATAAATTAAAAAACAAAGAAGTAAGTATTTTAAATATTTCAAATGGTGGGAGAAGTTGAAATACCATACCAACCTGGTAATAATATTAAATTTTTTTTTTTAACAATTTGGTGTGGATATATAACATTATTAATTAAATGTTTGCTGAATAAAGAAATAGATTTGAATAATTCATGCCACTGAATTGGGGATTTTCGGAAAAAAAAAGATTTTTTTTATCAAAAGATATCAAAATTATAATTTACAATATTCTTGGTTGTAATTTCATTTTTTTTTTTTTTTCTGAGATTGGAAGAAAAGTTGGGAAGCGTAGCAGTATATTCTTCCATGAAAGCATACGAAATAGAACCATTTCTTTTATATAATTCTCTTCTTTTTTTTTCTAAATAGAGAAAAAATGATTTATTCCATTTGTAAACAACAACAAAAAAGAAATATGTAAAATGTTTGCATCAGATTTGACAATAAATAATGGAAATGATTTAATTTGTTTATTTTTTGTTGTCACTGAATGGAAAAAAATAGAATACTTGATAAAACCGATTGATTGGGCTTCTGTATACATATATACATACACATATATATCATGAGAATATATATCTATATACATATATATACACATTTAACTTTTTGTTTTTTTTGTAAATTTAATTTCTTCAAAGGAGAAGAGAAATGAAATTTTTAGAAATATAAAATGATGTCCCTTTGTGTCCCACACAATTCCTTGTTCCAAAATATCTTTACTAGATTGGTGTCGTGTACTGGAATGTCTTTTACTCTGTGCAGTTTCAATTGCAAGTAAGAAATGAAAATATGGTGACTACAGTGGACTCCATTTAAGTGGAACTTTCATTAAGGGGAACAACTTATTCAGACCCGCCATAAAATTTCTTTATTTATATGGATTTTCAAGAAATTATGCTGGACTTGATTTTTAATTCAAAATGCAAAATGTCTCCAATTCAAACAACTACATTCAGCAAACCATCATGGCAGATGTATTTGTGGTAAAGCATCACAGTCAGACATAAGAAACTTATTTTAAATAGTTTGCAGTGCAAATTGGCATTTTGCTATTCTTTACAATGTCACTGTTACCAAGTATATTGTATGTCTTTCTTCCAAAATCATTTTTTTTTTCATTTTTATGCTGTAGTTAAGAAAGTAGATATCTACATCCATGATCCTAACTCTAATGTTGTTAAAAATCTTACTCTTCAAGAATAGGAATAAGAATAAAAAATCTAAATAAACTGATTCACTTTCACTAAATGATATTTATTTTCTTAGATGCTTTTAGCTTTTGACATTATGGCTATATTTAACCTAAGGGTGCCTTTCATGTAATCTGATATTCGATTAAGTGGGACTCTTCTTTGTTTGATCTGACAGCTCCCAACTCATAGGAAGCTAATTGCAACAAATTCTCATCCTCCTCTGAAGGTCCCAGAGTTTACTGTAGTTTGCCAAGGGATAAAAATGAATAAAGGTAAATGAATCTCCCATTTTTTTTTTCTTGAGATTCACACTTAATTTTTTTAAACAGCAGACAAATTTCATTCCTCCGAAATTAAAAAAAAAGGAAAAACCAGTATGAAACATCAGAAGGGAAGGAATTGAAAAAATATCATTAGTGACTTTATTTTTATTTTACTGCAAATATCTTTGAGAAGAAACTGTGTACAGTCCAATACGAATTGAAGATACAACATTTTATATTTGTTATCTTCAAGGAGCACTAAAAACTGGAAAGATATTAAAACGTAATTTCATATTAATGTTGAGAAAATGCAATTTGAACTGAAGGAATTTTATTTTCCTTCTTCTTTTAAATAATATTTATTGATTGTTATATTTTTTAAAAAATATCCTCTCATATTTATTATATTTTTATAAGGGCAGTATCTTACTGAATTGTGATTTTGTCCGTAAATGAAAACAAAAAACAAAACAAAAAACAAAAAAAACAATTTGATTTTTAAAATTATAATTTTCATATTTTTTAAAACAATGTATAACTGAACAGGATATTTTTTTGAAAATTTCAATTCAAAACTATTTTGAAATTTCAACTTTAATATCATTATTATTATTATTATTTACAGTTTCATAGAAAGAAATCTTATACCTTCTAAATCCTGTTATAAACATGATAAAGTTTTTGGTTAGAGCTATTTATAGATACATAAGTATGTATTCTATAGACATATTTAAAATTTATTTATCAATTGATTACAAATAATATTTAAAGACAAACATTTGTCCCCATATGCAGCTGTCACACATGCTTATAAATATTTTCAGTTGCCAAACACACTATTCAGACACATACACAAAGTATTTGCCAAATAACCAATGTAAAACATTATCTGAGCATATATATATATATATATATATATATATATATATATATATATATATATATATACAGCACTGTGCAAAAGTATTAGGACATTAGGACAAGAACTATTTTATCTTTAAAGTTTAAAATCACCCTTGTCCTAACACTTTTGCACACAACCAGTAGTGTGCAAAAGTATTAGAACAGGGGTGATTTTCCTAAAAACCTCACTGAAATTCAAATACAGGGTGAAAAGCCAAGTAAATTGCTAATAAATATTGATTATTTAAAACTAGGTGTAAAAGAAATGTATTAAAAAGAAGTTATATTTAATTTTTCCTATTTTCTATTAAACAAGTTATTTTGAAACTACTCATTATTCTATTATCCTTGGATATGACTGAGTTTTTTCTTATTCCCCCTCTCGAATTGATAAATCTAATGTTACTTTGCAAGACACATATTGGGAACAAATACAAGTTGCTTGGCAGGAGATACCATTAGATACATTAAAGAAGCTTGTGATGTCAATGCCTGACAGAATGAAGGCTGTGATCAAAGCAAAAAGCTATTATACTAAATATTAAATTTATTTTGTAACAAGTATTTTTTTCTTGTTAAAGCATTTGTTGGAGTAAATCAAATAAAATTACTTTAATTAAATTGTTTATTTTCTGTCAATATGCCTCATAAAGATAAAATAGTTCTTGTCCTAATACTTTTGCACAGTACTATATATATATATATATTTATGTATAAGAAGTGATGGAGTTTTATTTATTAATCTGACAGATTTTGCTACTTAAGCAATATTATATTTTTGGTGGATACTCATATTTGAGTAGACACTCCGTTTATGCTTTAATCAATATATTATTTGAATATTCAAGCCGGTAAATAAAAATAATTTGGCAAACATGGATAAATGTGCTCACAACAAAACAGTGTCAAAAGGACTGTTTTTCCCTTGACACAGTTATTATTATTTTAACTACCTTTACTCCTTGGCAATGTTTATTGCTTTAAAAAGTGATTAATAGCATTTTACTAAAACCTAAATATATGATGAAAGTTTATTTATACCTTTTCTTTGTTGCTGAGAATTGACAGCAGAAATAATAAACACGATTTATTTGTTAGGTTGTTTATTGGAATTGTTAGCAAAACATCAATAATTGCCAATCGATTTAAACGTTACAAAATGATAAATAAGGATTTAGTAAATGTTTATAAATAATTTAGGAATAGAAAGATTGTTTTCATATCTATTGCCTAATAAATCATTAAGTTATAAATATTGCATTGCATTAGTTATAACTGTATTACTTTTTCAAACGTTGTGAATATGAAATTATTAACATAAACAAATTATCTAAACAAATGTTTAATATTTTGATGTAAGTACTTAAGAACCCCAAAAAAGTATAAATTCACTTTCATTCTAATTCTAACCATCGCTTTTTCAAAACAATAAATACTGTTGAGGAGTGAAGGTAATTAATAAACATTTTAAATATATATATATATATATATAATATATATAATATATAATATATATATATATATAATATATATAATATATATATAATAAAATATATATATATATTGTATCGAGGCAGTAGATAATTTTCTAAACATATACTGTTAAATATAAGAGACATTGACTGTCTATTATGTTTAACCATGAGCCGTTCTAAACATCGTATTTTGGCTTTAATTTCAGGTGAAAATAAAGACAAAAACTCTCCAACATTTGAAGAATTTTTTATTAAGTTGGTTCTAAGCTTTCGGCTCACATGAGCCATCTTCAGAGAGGTTACAAGGACGTTAACACAAAAACATCCACCATCAGCGATGATTTTATCTTGTGTTGACATAAAATTAAATTATGAAATTATTTAATGAAATTAAAGCCAAAATATGATGTTTAGAATTGCTCATGATTAAACATAATAGACATTCATTGTCTCTTACATTTAACAGTATATGTTTAGAAAAAAAAATACATTATATATATATATATATATATATATATAATATACATTTTAAATATATATATATATATATATAATGTTTATTGAATAAATGGAGTGTCTACTCAAATATAGGTATCTACTAAAAATAACATTAACATAGAAATTATTTTTATATATGCATATGTATATACATATATATCAAATACATAAAGATAGTTTGATAGATCCAGTATTACTACCATGGGTTTTTCAATTTGATACCCAAACTCACGGGAGGAATAGAAAAATAAACAAATCCATTTAGTATTAACATAAAACGTTGATATTTTTTTCTTCTTTGCGAGAGAAAAGAATTTGTTGGTAAGCAGAGAAGACAATAAAATGAGTAAACCTATTTGGAATTAAATATGACAGTTTGCAGTAATTGGCACAATGCTACAGCATCTCAATTTTGAAATTGTCATAGTAGCAGTGATGATAATAATAATAATAATAATAATAATGATAATATTGATGGTAGTGGCTTCTAAACTGACTTATTTGTAAAAGGTTTTCATCTCATTTAATCTTTTTCTTTTTGGAAAAATGAAAAAAAAAATGCTTTTTATTTAAAACAAAAAGCAAATAAATAAATAAAACAAATTGTTAAAATAAAAAAGATCTGTTGGCAAAGTTTAACATTTGTACTTGCAAAAAAAAAAAAAACAGTGTTTCAAAAGGACAGTTATTCCTTTGACACTAGCATTGTTGTCTACACTTTTGATTCCCTTGGCAATGTTTATTTACAAGATTATATAAACAATTATGAACCAAATACAATGCAATATATTTTTTTAAAGAAATAAATTAAAAAATAAATCTTTTTATTCAAAAATTTATAAATGAACATAACAAAATTATCAAAATATGTAAACCGACTACAATGCAATATGTATTTACTATTTTCGAAATAACTATGAAAACGAGTTTTTTATTCATAATTTTATAAAAATATCGACAAACTATAAAACAAGAAACTTTGAATAAGCATATATTATTTATTTTGCTTTTTAAAACGATAAACATTGCCAAGGGAGTCAAAAGTGTATACAATAATATCAGTGTGAAGGGAATAACCGACACTGTATTTTTTGTGGGGGCACAAAGGTTAAACATTGCCAATCTGTTTCTCTCTTGTTTGTACTTTTTTTATCTTTGTTTTTTGTTTTTCTTGGGGATAATATTTGGAGGGAAACATTTCTTTTTCTCACCCCTCCAGAAGAGAGTTCCGAGATGGAAATGGGTGAAAATTTGAATAGAAAAGTCAGTCAGCCTGATGTCAATCCTGTTGCACATTCACTTGTTGCATCAAATGTGGGGTTTTTTTTTTCTTACAAAGAACAAAAACTGGGAAGTGTCCATTACTATACACTTTAGGGAGATAATCTAGGTTTGCCGGTGAAACACTGCATAGCCCAGCTCGACTCTGTTTCAAAAAAGAAAGAGTAATTTTTTAAAAAATGTTAGCATTTTGATACCTTCACCATCAAATTATTATAATAACAATGTAGCAGTAATAATAATAAAATAAGAAGAAGAATAGTTGGAGCAGTAAAAGTAAAACACTAATAAAAGAAGGATATGAATGGCAACGGAATTTTAATAAATGAATAAAATAAATTAATGAATAAATTTAAAGAAACAAGAATACGTTACAAAAATATTAAATAATAAATAACAAAGACGATATTTTTAAAGAGTTAAAAAAGAGGGGAAAAATTCAAAAAGAATTGAAGGAAAAAAGACAATGGAATAAAAAAAAAAATACCCAATGACAGATTAGTGAAGAAAAAGTAACACTCAAAGCAGAGAGAAAGAAAAAAAAATGAAACAAAAAACAGGGAAAGATTTTTTTTTTTCTTGGTTTGTCAGGTGTGGTGGGCATAGGAAAAATATTTAATGGAGTTTATTAACTTTTTTTTGTTGTTGCCTTCATGGAAGGGAGGGATGGTGTGTTTTTTTTCGTTTTTTTTTTTTTTTGGTGTGATATTTTGGCATTAAAGTTTATTTTTTGATGGGGGTAGGGAATTAACAGATTGCTTTTTTTTTCTTCAATTTTTTCTTTCCTTTAAAATAAATTTCTCTTTCTGTTACTTTTTTTTTAAAAAGGGTTTTTCTTGATTTTGCAATTTTGGTTGCAGTATTTTTTTCTAAAAAAAAAAGAATAAGAAAATGAAATTAACTTTAAAGAGAATAAGAGGGAAGAGAAAAATTAACAAAAAATTCCTATAAATATTGAAACATAATTAATAATAATAATATTATCATTATTATTATTACATTAATGTTGCCTTTTTTATTAGAAACACACCTTGAGCCAGGAGTATGTTGTAGGCTTCCTTGCCGTCATCAGCATCACCGTCATGGTCAAGGGAATGGGGAAAGAGGTTCAGTCTAGTTCAATGCCAGTAAGAGAATACCAGCAGGGAAAGCCCAACAAAAAATTCACAAGAGTTGATGTTGAGTTGGTTTTCATGAGGCACAGGCAGATGAATCAAAAAAAAAAAAAAATCTCACTTGTTGTAGTGGTGGTGGTAGTAGTAATAATAATTGTGGTAGCAGGAGAAGGAATAGTTTGTAGCCATTGGTCAATATGGAAACAATTAGGAGGAGATTGACAGTGATGGCAAAGAAAATGCTGACAACAGCACAAAAAAACAAACATGAATTTTCATCAACATCATCTTTTTCTTCTTCTCATTGTTATTAACTTGAAGTGCTTCATTGTGCGTCTTTTTTTTTTTCACTAATAAAATTAAAAAAAAAAAAGAAGTTTTTTCCAGATAATTTTTTTTCAATTTTTTTGTTTGTAACCCATAAAAAATTGTTTTGGGTAAACAAAGGGGGTAGTATTTGTTTTGATTTGTATAACTACTTTTTTTTACATTTTTTTCAAGTTAGGGTAGAAAGGTAAGTAAAGGAGGGAGGAAGAGGTGTTTTTTTCTATTTTTTTTCCTTTTTTTTCTTTTTTTTTTTGCAGTAATAAATAGGTTGGTTGGAAATGAACTGGCTCCATTTGATCTAAGCCTCATCCACTTTAAACTTAACCTTAATCAACAAACAAAACCAATACAACACCAAGCATGAAAAAAAAAAAAAAAAAAAAATGTAGTGGTACATGAAGAGACAAAGAATTGGTTAAAAAACTATTTGCGTTGTTTATACATCTGGAGGTTCACTTGGAAATTTTAAAAGGAAAAATGTAGTAGAAAAAAAGAAAAGATTTTGAGCTTTAATTCCATATATATATATATATATATATATATATATATATATATATATATATATGATAAAATGTCTGATATGAAATATCTGAACAAGAATTATGTGAAAATCAGTTGGATGTTGATTATCTTTATTTTGTTGTCAAGGTTTTTTTTTCTGTAAGATCATCATTGGAACTCCTAAAGAAAAATCTAAATAAAAAACTGTTACCAAACCAAACTTAGGCCTTACAAACATTGTGGTTAATTTGAGAGATTTTTAACAGTTGTTAAAATTTAAAAATAAATATCTCTGAACAAACCATGGAAATTTGTACATTGTTAAAATAAAACTAAGTTTATTTTTGTTTTCTTATATCAAATCACCATATTTACATCTTATTTTAACATATTTCTTACGTACAAATCACATTGATTTGTTTCATAAATACTTATATTTAAACTTTAATAACTGGGAAATTTTTTTCAAATTAAGCACGGTATTTCAAGGTTGCAGGGTTGGTGTAGTAATGATTTTTTCTTTATATTTTTAAGTCATTCTGATGACGCTTTTACAGAGCAAAATGTTAACAACAGAACAAAAAAAGTTAAAGATCTAACTGGCTTTTAAAAATTGCATCTTTTATACATTATATATATATATATATATATATATATATATATATATATATATATATATAGCTACATAGCTAGGTAAATACGGGGTGCAATGGGTAAAATGTCACCATTTTATCTTTTTAATTTCGTGCTTGCATGGTCTGTTTTTGATATTGTTGACTGCACAGTATAGTAGGGTCAGTTGGGCACCATCTGTGAGAAAAAGAGCACCATGACATGATTCACTCTGTACTGTTTGGCATTCACACTGGAAACTCCAATACAAACATTTCACAATGTTCGGGTGTCAATCTGAGGACAGTGTGGCAGATTCGGAAAGGGTTGGATGATATTTCCAGTCAACATCATGGCGGTTGGAGTGATTACTAGCAATGGTGACAGTCTGATACCATAAAGGTCTCAGACTCAACACGGCGATCTACATCAAGAGCCTTGAGAAGGAAGTACTGCCCTAGGTCAAGAGAGTGGCTGCTGGAAGACCCTATGTCTGGCAACAGGATTCTGCCCTATGCCACACAAGCAGGAGAACCCAGTCATGGCTGTCAGACAATTTCTGTGACCATGTCACCCCTTACATTTGTCCACCTAACTTACCAGACTGCAAACCCCTTGAGTATTCTGTGTGGGGCGCAGTTGAACGAGAGACCAACAAAACTCCTTGGAACACCACAGATGAACTGAAGGCAAGGATTATGATAGTATTCACCAACTTAAACAAGGAGAACAGCCAGAAAAGTTGTAAGAGATTCCATCTGGAGGCTGTTGTTGAAGCCAATCACGATTTTACTGAATAAATTTACTCTTTAGCATTTCAAGATATTTTGTGTAATTTTGGTAAATATATCTGTTAAAAAGAGGTTACTTTTGTGTCATTTAGATGACAATTCATCCATCGCACCCAGTAGATGAGATTTAGTGATGGTTAAGTCATCTATAACCCAAATTTATTAGGTTAATTTAATTTAAGTGGCAAGGTTGAGGCTAAGTTTATTTTCATCTGTACTTAATTAACTATGCTACAGTTTTGGTTAATTATTATTTTTAATTACAAAGGTTTTGCTAACTTATACATAACTAATAACTTATTTTACTTGAAAATAATTAAGTGTATTTTTGTATATTTAGTTTTAGTACAGAAGACAATACATTTTTACCTGTTTCTCAGTGAAATAATTTTGTTTTTTACTATTATAAAGAGGTTTTATTCGGTATTTATACTAAATATATAACTAGATAGTTTTTCTTTTTTATATAATATATGTAAAAAGTGAAAAGGTTTTGTGTGACACGTTTCGGCTTTCAGGACTTCATCAGACTAAGTTTGTTTGTGTCGATGGAATCCCACCTGCGTATGAATTAGAGATGTATCAATGAAAACTTAGTCCGATAAAATCATAAAAAATGAAACAAGTAACATGAAAACTTTCCCTGTTTTGTCATACGTCTTTTCCCACCAAATTCTTCTTGATATATCAAAATTTATATTTCATTATTCTCCACATACACACACACACATATATATATATATATATATATATATATATATGATAAAATATAGTTGTAAGGTCTGCTATATTTATGGGTTAAAGTGCTCAATATCGTCGATAGAGCGTGTGTAAATATAAAAATGGACATTGAGGTTTGTACCCAAAGGGAATAGCATGTTTCAGGCCTGAACACAATCCTCAGGCCAGTGTTTAAGCATGAAACACATTGTCACCACTGAGTGTTGACCTCAGTTTCCACTTATATATAATGTATATTTGGGCAGCAAGCTTTTCTTTAAACATGTTTCCTTGAAAATGACAGACAAGGAACATTTTTACGAATTTTTTTTTAATTTTCCAACATTTTTACATTCTCTCATATCGGAGCAAGAGAGTGTAAAAATTGTACATATTGTCCCTTACAAATGAGAAAATTTAAGAATGCTGGAAAAAAATAAATAAAAAATACATCGCATTTGTCTTCTCTGTCATATTCAACAAAACACACATATACATAGGTACATATGTGTGTGTGTGTATATATATATATATATATATATATATATATATATATATATATATATATATATAAAATATATATATATATATATATATATATATATATATATATATATATATATATATATATATATATATATATATATATATATATATATATAGCTTAGATATATGGGACACATGCTTTTGATTCCAATTAAACTAGAAAATTCCATCTGTATTTTTGGTTTTAAATTGATGTTTGCTTTTTATCTCTTTTTTTTTTCAAATTAAAATTTTTAAATTTAATTAAAAGAAGAATCTTTTTCTTTTTAAAAAATAGAAATTATTATTTAATAAAAAAAATGATTTACATGCCTGGTGTTGTGATAATTGCAAACAGTTATGCAGTAGTATTTATTCAAATTGAATGTCAAAACATTCTATCATTTGTTAATCTTCAAACAAATCATGAAGGCAACCATATTATCACAGGTTTTTGAATATCACTGCTATCGTTAGGTGGGTTATAGAACTGGATGGTCACGCACCTTACCACTAGATTCTTATACAGTGAAGTTCTTTTCTTTTTTTTTTTTAATGAAGGAGGATAAAAAAACATTAAAAATAAATAAAAATGTCAGACATTTTTATCTTTTTTACTTTTAAATTCTTAACAGACTAACAATGAGCGGATGGGGGAAAAGTAATTATTTTTAAACAATTTTTTTTTCGTCATTATTATTGTGACATTTATTTCTGAGGTGGTGGAGGTGGTGGTGGCTTTGGTGGTGATGATGGTGGTGGTAGAAACAGTTATTTTTGGAAAGGAAAGACTAATCCTGGGTGTTGAGTGAATGGGTCACATTTAGATATTTTCATTTTTTTTTTTTTGTATTTTTTGTATTTTTTTCTTTTTAAATCTGACAGTGGGTTGGAACAAGGGGAAAAGTGGAAAGAGTTTTAGTTCTTGTTTAAATAAGCAACATGAAGAGTAAAAGACAACTCCAGCACAGATAATAGCACCAGAAAATCCTTTTTTTCTTCTTCTTTTTCATTTATTTAGTTTTTTTACATCATTTACTTTCTTTTTTATCGTTCTTCTCTTTCTTCTAACTTGACTAGTTAACATTAACCTTATAATAATTTTCCGACCATTTTATCAAACTGTACGAATAATTATAGCAATTGAAGTGAAAGTTGTGGTGGGGGTTAGAACAATTTTGTTATTAATATATTGGCTGCACTTCTAGAAAATAGGGGTAATTATAATTTTCTTTCCATGTTCTGTCTGTTAAAAAAACTAAGATAAAGGATTCTGATCTTTAAAAAGAAGTTCGTCTCTTGTCTTGGTTTTTATTTGTGGGGAGGGGATAATTTTTTTTTTTTTGTTTTTTAAAGTTGTCCCTTAATAAATAAATTGACGATGAGAATTTTGAAAGTTTATTTCGATTTGAAAAAAAAAAATCCATTAACTTTTTCATTTCATTAAAAAAAATTTTTTTTTTTTCCAGTTTTTGGAAATTGATTTGAAATATTTTGTTGTTTAATTTCTTATTTTTCGCAGATCCTTGTTTGCTTAATGATCTTTGATTTTTTCCTTTAACTTTTTCAATGTTACGTATTTTTCTTCTGTTTTTTTTTTGCCTGAGCCCAAACGTCTGCATCATTTTCAGCATTATCAACATCATCGTCATATAATCCGTAAATTTATCCCTGATAACAAGTACACATCCGTATCCTCCTTCGTAGCATCGTCAACATCATCAATGGGAAAATTTGAAATAAACTCTCTTCTTGGCTGGATACATGTCGCACATTCATAATCGCTGCCATTTTAGGAACGAACACAGGGTGGAATAAAACACCATGGAATTTGAATGCATCTGAGAAGTCATTATAGAATATCAACTTTCTGTTCAGCATCGTCATCATCATCATCATCATCATCAACAACAACATCATCGTCTTCGTCATCTCCCAGGAGTCATGCTTGTCTGTCAATGCAAAACCACCAGCTCTTCTTTACAATGACCCTATCAAGACAGGAGATTGAAGAACATTGTAGCCAAACTGACATTCAAAGCAATCAGTAGAACCAGAAGTTGTCTTTGCTGACACCAATCCTAAAATAAAAAAAATAAAAAACAAATTGTTAGGGAATTGGAAAAATAAAACAAACTTCAAATAATGTAGAAATAAAGTCATTTGTTTTTGTCAATAAAAAATAGTACTAATATTACTCTTATTTTTGTTGATTAAGAAATAGTGATGTAGCTAAGGGTGGGGGCAATTTGTCCAGGGCAACACTTTTTTGTGTGGCACTTTTCGGGAGTGGCACTTTATATATATATAGTACTGTGCAAAAGTATTAGGACAAGAACTATTATGTCTTTTATGTGGCATCAAAATAAAGTTTAAAATCACCCCTGTCCTAACACTTTTGCACACTACCGGTAGTGTGCAAAAGTATTAGGACAAGGGTGATTTTCCTAAAAACCTCACTGGAATTCAAATACAGGGTGAAAAGCCAAATAAATTGCTAATAAATATTGATTATTTAACACTAGGTGTAAAAGAAATGTATTAAAAAGAAGTTATATTTAATTTTTCCTATTTTCTATCAAACAAGTTATTTTGAAACTAACGCATTATTCTATTATCCTTGGATATGACTGACTTTTTTCTTATTCCTCCTCTTGAATTGATAAATCTAATGTTACTTTGCAAGACATACTTTAGGAACAAATACAAGCTGCTTGGCAGGAGATACCATCAGATACATTGAAGAAGCTTGTGATGTCAAATAGTTCTTGTCCTAATACTTTTGCACAGTACTGTGTATATATATATATATATATATATATATATATATAGTACTGTGCAAAAATTTAGTATTTACGCTCTCACACCCTGATTGAGCACTCTGGAAGAATGGTAGACTTTGAAAAACAGTAGCTACTCTGGCATGTACGCATCGCTCATTCAGTAATGAATTAGAGCACTCTGGCTATTGGGCATGTATAATGATAATATACACGCTAAAAAGTCTGCCTTCTTCTACCAAGTGCCCATAGCCCAGAGGTAGAATCGCCAACTGACGCCAATTGGGTAGGGTTTCAATCCTGGGTTAAAAACAATCAGAGTCTAACTGTACTGATGAGCTGTGATACAGCAAAACAGATCTCTCTGCGGATGACTAACGGATGACTAACATGAAGAGTAAAAGACAACTCCAGCACAGATAATAGCACCAGAAAATCCTTTTTTTCTTCTTCTTTTTCATTTATTTAGTTTTTTTACATCATTTACTTTCTTTTTTATCGTTCTTCTCTTTCTTCTAACTTGACTAGTTAACATTAACCTTATAATAATTTATAAGTATATAAATCTAGTATATATATATATATATATATATACTAGGTGCGATTGGTAAATTGTCGCAATTATTTTATTATTTCAAAGCAAAAGGCGATTATACTAAATATTAAATTTATTTTGTAACAAGTATTTTTTTTTGTTAAAGCATTTGTTGAGTAAATCAAATAAAATTACTTTAATTAAAATGTTTATTTTCTGTCAATATGCCTTATAAAAGATAAAATAGTTCTTGTCCTAATACTTTTACACAGTAATGTATGTATATTTTTTATATAATTGCTTCACCCCAAGCAAAGAGAGACTACTACTGGTGTGCAGGGTGTTACAGTGATAAAAAAAAAAGGACAAAACTAAGGTATAGTGGATGTCGAAGAAAAAATAAGAGATGGATGGGAATCAAGGACGTTGCACTTATACTTTTATAGATTGTAGCTATCAAGGAAGCAAGTTAACAAAAAGGTGTTCCACAGGTGTTAGTGCAAGAAAAGAAACTGCTAGAGTAAAAGTAGCAATTACATCTGACTGTTTTGAAAGTGGGACCTATAAGCCAATCTAGTAGCACAATTAAATTCATGTGTTCGGGGGTTCAGCAGTCAGAGTAGAAGCCATAAAAATATTTGTAGAAAAGACAGAGAAAGACCACATCCTGACAGTGAGAAAGTGACTGAATTTATCATAAAACGTGAACTAATAACAGTGCATTTTAAATATTATTTATGCACGTCATGCAAATTATTCTATTATTGTTATTTATAAAGCCTGTGATCATTTTGAAGACGACAGTATACAGCTTAAAGTTACTCGACCTAGGGGCCCAATAATCACTTTCACTTAGTAATTTGGAAACCTGTTACACAGGTGAGAATGTATGAACAATTCAAAATCTAACTTTATTATAAATACAATATATATTTATATATAAACTTTAAGGGGTTAATATGCATTATAATATTGTATTCCTTCAAGGGAAACTAGGTGGCTGTCCCTGGCAGTAAAAACATTAGCTCCACTATGGGTAGTACTAGGTATAATAGTTTTTACAAAACAGGCACATATGCCCTCAAATTCAAAGGTGCAATAGTTTGAGATGGAATAAAACTGTTTTAAGGACTAAATTTGAAATCCTGAAACCTTTAACGATTTGTGCGCTTCTACTATTAAATCCATTGTAATTAAAGAACAGGCATTATGCTTTGATTGATCTTTGTGCTATAATTAAAATGGATGAAGACAATTTTGAAGAGTAGAATTAAAAACTCTGGGACATTTGTTCCATTTTTTAAAATTATTTTCTTTAGTTCAATCTGTTGTAGTTAAAGAAAAACAGGCATTACTTTTTGAATTACCACATTTCTACAGTTTCAAAGTCATATTCTATATTAACTTTATAAAAAGGAATAAATAAATTTGAGGACATATTTAACCCTTGTGCTTACAAAAGAAATAGCCTGTCTAAAGGACAATTTTTTCCTTGGCAACACTGTAATATATTGGCTTGTATCTGTAGTCAGTAATTACAACAAGATGCATGTGACCTTATCTACATGCTTTTATTAACTATATACATATTTAAAAAGCCCACTGTTTGTTATGAAAAAGAGTCTGAAGCCTTGTTTTTATTTTGTTTGTTAAGAGTTCCAATAAAGGGGAGATAACTTCTTATAACTAACTATTACAATCAATATTATTGTAAACTTCTTTCACTCCCTTGGCAATGTTTATTGTTTTAAAATGTTTGAGATTTTAATAAAATCTAAACATATAAAACTGGATTTATACATTTTCTTTGTTCTATAGAATTGACAGCAAAGATGTTAAACACTATTTGATAGATTGCTTATTTAATCCGTCAGTAGATTTTATCAGCATTTAAAAAAAAATAATGCATATGAAAGAAAGTAAACTGTAATTGCTAGAATTTCAGTCTTTTGATTTTTATCTATTAAACATCTTTCATCCTCAATCATGATCAAGAAAAAACAAAAATTGGAAAATTAAAGAAAGTAGTAATCTGAGTTGAGTATGAGTTTTGTTTAATGGCACATCTGTAGCAGATAAGAATTTAATAAGAAATTAATTAAAATCAACACTCTTATTCACTTTTACAAAAACTCACAATGGCATGCGAAATCCTGGTTTTCCCAAATAGAAAAAGGATTGACCATCTGCTTAAAGAAAAAGTCAGAGACCAGATTTCACAAGTCGGTGTTAAAATGATTTTTGATGAATGGGATTGATTTGCAAGACCAAAAGGACTTTGCGTGTAAGTGTGAAAATATCTAGATTATAATAAAAGGACTTCATCAAGTCAGTTACATGGAAGCAGCGAGAAGGACAACACTAAAATGTAACTTTCAAATTCAAGAGACTCGGACATTGTCCTCTTTCTCTTTCTCCTTATCTCTTTCAACAATTACTACTATGAACATTTTGTATGAACTCTTGATACCTTAAATTTTTCAGTAAACATTAATTTCTATGAATTCTTGTTATTCCTCCTTTAATAAATTTCTATTTTAAAATGTAAAATGTATATTTATTATTCCACTCTTCTACACTAATCCACACATTAAAAAATGTTTTGCTGAGAATAATTTTTTTTCCTTAAAAATGTGTTATGGCAATAATTTTTTCTTCAAAAATGTATTGTTGGTAATATTTTTCCTTCAAAAATGTATATTTTTCTATAAAAATCTATTTTTATGTATATGTTTCTATAAAAGTGTATTTTTATACTTTCATAGTGTTTTGACCCCAGTTTGGTGGTGGGTCAACTATTTGCCCATAGCTGGGGCCCTAACAGGTGCTACCACTCCGGGTCTGGGTGAACAACAGCAATTAAGAGGTGATTCCATGCTCCTCACAACCACCCAATCAGAGGCCTTGCTGCCAAATTCAATTAGTAATCTAAGATATAAAATAATCCGAGAAGAAAATGTATATTTGTCCAGAAAAATCATGCTTATTTAAATTTTCTTCTTTTATAGTTTATTGATTTTTAAAAAGAATTATGAATAAAAAATTTAATTTCATAGTTGGTTATAAAATGTTAAATAATAACTAGTGTGTTGTAGTTGGTTTACAGAATTTGATGACTTTGTAGTTTCTTATAAATTTTTGAATAAAAAAATTTCTTCCCAAATTTATATAACGAAAAATGAGAAAACGACAGTCAGTTGCCAAAGCCTCCTGAAGAGGGGACTGAATGATTACAAAAACATTCAGCTAAGAAACTCCAGAGTCAAGATCCTGATTAACACATCAATCAGCTTAGCGACAAATTTGATCTGGATTAATTCTAAAAGGTAAACATTGCTGAGGGAGTTAAAAGTGTATACAATAATAGTGGCGTCAAGGAAATAACCATACTTTTAACTCATTTTCTTTCAGGCACAAAAGTTAAACATTGCCAAATTTGAGTAGCAATAACAATTAATATACTTTTTCTTATTTTTATATAATCATACCGCCCCAGGGAAGGCATTTTACTGGGTTACATAGGAGGAAAGTTATGAGAAAGAGTGACAGGTTATAGGGAATGTCAGGAAGTGGGTAAGAGAAGGATGAGAATACTGATGAGAGTAGAGTGAACGGAAAAAAGGAGCATGAGAGAGGATGCAATTTAGTGAGATAGGAGATGACTATTGACTTTACATTTAAATTCTTGGAAATTGTAGCTGTCGGGGAAGCAAGTAAACAGAAGGGAATTCCACAGGCAAAAAGTGCGAGAAAAGAAGCTGATCAAGTAGAATACTTACCTTGACATCACCCAAAATGACAGACATATCGCCTTGTTTACGTCGCTCTTCAATATCCCTCAACTGACGAACTTCTTCTCTTCTTTGTGATGACAATCTGTATGCTTCCTCCCGGGGCATTGGCTTCATCCAGGGATGAGTCCCAATAAGATTAATATCGGGCAGACTCCCAGGATTACGAGCCTTGCCCAAGTTCTTCTGACTTTCCCATGTGTATGACTTCAACGGCACCTCTTTTTCTGGGTTACTCACTTTAGGTGTTTGAGCCTTGATTCTCTTACGAATGCCATTTTCAATGACAAACGTCTCTGTGTTCTTTGCCGCCAAATTCTCACTGCTAACTGCCGCCTGATTTTCAGCTAAGCGCTGTTTCGCAGCTTCCGCCTCTTCCTCTCGCTTGATGATGCAGGGCAGTGTGCGTCGCCTCTGCAATGGACGGTGTTTGCTATCCTCCTCCATTGTTTCAGATACGCCTGAATCCGGGGAGGTATCACTGGCAGGAGCACTATTCCGCTGCTGTGAAGGATGTGGATCCCCTGCACCCAGCAGGTTACCAAAACCACTATCATCCCTCACAGTTGTACTATACTGGTCAAAGTGATCGTTCAAGATGGTGGAGTTGAAGAGTTCACTAAATCCTCGACCCCTTCTTGATCCAGCCAAGAAACTATACCTACGAATCTTTAAAGACGGGCTACGAGAGGGTTGTGAAGCTGGTACCGCAGTGTTTTCTATGTGATGGGTTGCAGTTAACTGGCTCTGTGAGTATGCGTCATTGTGAAAGTTCATTCCATCTGGCATACCAGGGTTGTAGCCACCAGGGAGAGTGGAGTCCATTGAAGAAGTCAAACCTATTAGGGCTGAATCCATCTCATCTTGAGATTGCCGACCTAACATGGACTGTGTCCTTTGATGTGCATTATGATTGTTTGGAAGAACCTTGATATGACTAAATTCATTTTCATCGGGATTCTCTTGTAGCTTCTTCTTCATAATATCTGTCCCTGTAAAAAAAAAGCAAAGCATTTCTTGAAAATTTTCATAATTACAATTAAATTTTAGCTATTAGGTTGTCCCAAAAATTCGTAAACACTTGTGAAATGGGTTCATCTGGTCCAGCACAATTGAGACAAGCGATGGGTTCAGAAAGGGCAAGAGACACCGTCAGTTCTAAAACAAGATCGATTCGGCAAGAAAGTCGTTGTGCGTTTGGTGGAACTTTGAAGGAATCATGCATTTTAAGTTGGTTCTGAATGGTCATGCCATCAGTGTCGAACTTTACTGTCAGCAACTTGAGCGGGTTTACGAAAAGTTGAAGCAAAAGTACCCGGCTCTGATCAACTGAAAGCGCGCTTTGATGCAGCAGGGCAATGCCAAGCCACACACCGCCAGGAAGACCAAAGGCAAGTTTGAAGAGCTGGACGGCGTTGAGGTTCTGCCACATCCAGCCTACAGTCTTGACTGTGCTCTATCAGATTACGGCCTTTTCTACTCAATGCAACACTTTCTGAAGGGCCGCTGATTCGACTCGTTTGATGAAGTCAAGGAAGCGTGTCAAGAATTCTTTGATTCGAAGCCGGCTGAATGGTACTTTGACCAGATCTGAAAGCTTGCAGAGCGATGGCAAAAAGTCTTGGAAAATGATGGTCTTTATTTAGAGCAATAATTTCTGTTGTTTTTGCATGTAAAATTTCAGTTATACCTTAGATTACTTGGCGAGTAAAATTTCAATTTTTTGTAAGTGTTTATGAACTTTTTGGACAACCTAATATTAGTTTTAGGGATGTACCCTTATTTCAGATCTTTTAACATTCTGTAGGGGACTTTGGTGAGCAGAAAATTACTGAAAGCAACAATTTGGTAATTTTGTTGTCACATCCTGCTATGGCAGCTGTAAAAACAAACTTAACGGTAGTTCGGAACTAGGTGAATGCAGTTGAGAGTGGTACTTTATACAGTGGAAAGGGATTTAGTACACATGAGTAATACAGTGTGTTAAAGTTTAAATACAAGAAAATTTCTATTTACTTGCAGAACCCATATAATTTCCACGGAATGATAATTATGATTTCCTGGAAGAATTTTACTGTGTCATACTACAAATGATAGTAATGTTTTCAAACATAAAGGTATTGAATAAAGATTCTCATAAAAATAATTTTCATTCGTTTTTATTCTTTAGAAAAAAATTTTTTTCGGTACGCCAGAACAAGATTTCGTTTTTATTATACTGGAATATGGACATATTAAGAAGGAATTTAAAAATAATTATAGTAGTTTTTGTATCTAATTTCATGTCTATTCGCTAGATGAATGTATATTGTACAAACATACTTGTAAAAATAAATTTTATTTATTTTTTTCCTGTAGAAAAGACATTTTTGGAGACGTCACATGATACCTAACAAATTTTGGCGTACCAAAATGGCGGACTGACATTTGGCGTACCGGCGTACCAAAAAAGTATTACCCTAATTGTTGAGATTCACAGGAAGATGGATTGGAAAATTGTGAATAAAATTTAAAAAACGAAATGCGTTGAAAAATCATGTTTTAAAATGATTCCAAGAAGAATCGAACCCAGAATTAACTCAGCAGAATTCAGTAAGATTGAGCAAACCAAAACTAGACATCTCTCCCTCTTTCCACAGATAAGAATGAGATGAGACTATTAACCATATTCTCAAGATGCCAAATAGAAGAAAACACATGTTGTTGATAAATGTTACGTGTTAGCGTTGGACGAGCCCCCAATTTTGTTACGTGTTAAGTGTAACAAAAGAAAAAAAATGATTGACCAAAACTCAGAGTTAAATCACATATAATTTACGATAAACACAAAATGGCATATATACAAAATTTACAATTTTATGCATTCAAAACAGAAACGTAGCATTTACTGCTGGCGGGCGAAGTGTTACGAAGAAGAAGGAAAGGTCAAATATCTTTACTCAGTTAAGATAGCGAAGAAGTTTAAGTACTATACCTTTTGGAAAACCTTAAATGTGTATATAAAGAATAATTTTAAGTATGGTCAATGAAAGAGTCAAAAATATTTCTTTACCCATATATTTCCATGAGGTTCTCTTTCAGGTTTTAGTTGGTTGGCAACTTTTTTTTAGAGATTCTCTCAGCTGGATATAAATCCTTGAATCAAAGCCGAAGTTGATAATGTCAGCAAATTCAGTTAACAACTGATTACTCTCTTCCCCAAACCTATTTTTATAGGGGCCAACACCTAATTTGCATATTCTAAAATCCTTTAGAATTCTCTAGATTTTACTTGAATTTTCTCAGGCATTCTAGCATCTTCCAAATGTTCTACTTCTAATTTCCTTATTTTTGCGACTACTTCATGAATTAAAACTTTTTTGCAGTAACAAGTAGGACTCAAATGAATTCCTTCCTACACTTTTTAGACATTATTAATATTATTTTTATATATAAATGCATCCTTGTAACAATAAAGAAAACCCCAAATAGCAATTATGATTTCTCTGGATAAAAGAGCCAGGAAAAAAAACACCTGTTTTGAATCAGCCACTCAGAAGAGAGGTCCCCGCAATGGCGATAGAAGCCAGTCTGACACATTCATTCCTTATAATCTCAGTGACATCCATCCAGAGAAAAAAATTATATACAAACATTAATTCAGATCCGTTTGGATACAAGTGATAAGGAAAATTTAATTATTATTTTGAAGTGACCCTGGACAAAATTTAATCCCTTTTCACTATGCCATTTCGAAAGTTTGGATTCGTCACAGGAAGCAGGTTGAGGTTAGTGGCTGAGAAAGTGGGAGGAGGAAGGGAGAGATTAGCATTGCCTATATGAAGTGGTAGTATAAGAAGTGGGAGTAAAAAAGACTGCTTGATTGCTTTGACCACTTTCAAAAAGAGGCTGGACAACTCAAAATTTGGAAAACCACTTGAGTAATGATATTTTTAGAACATGGAATTTTAGGAAAAGTTTGATGCTAAGGGTAGAATACAACCAAATCCAAACACTGGTCAACCCCCACCCCTTCTAGATGAAGGACTCCATGTAAGGTGGAAATTTTGGACAGCTGGGAGAAGGTAGAGTAGAAGAACAAGAGAAGAGAGGGAGAGGCAGACAGAGAATCCCTATACTGACTGGAATCTACATTTTCCACTGAGACTTCTTGACCAAGACCTTGTGCCAGCTCTGAGACCAGCAAGTTTAAGTTACTGCTAATACAAGCGGCAGACTCTGAAGGAGAGACCAGTGTCATTGAATTTAAGTAGGAAGGGTTAAAACTGTTGTATACAACAAATCATATTTAAACCAAATAACTGTTGCATTTTTTATTCCAAAGGAATTCATTTTTTTTTGTTGTGTAACTCTCAACTGTCTGACGAGTCTTCACTTGAAGTTTGCTTCATCCTCATCCCCTGAGATCAAAAAAACAATGAGGTAGAGGTGTGAATGGTCATGAACAGACAAACACCAACTAAGTCGAGTAGAATCATGGTACCAACATGATACCAATATCAAAATGAGTAATGCGTTAATGAGTGAGGAATCAGCTAGATGGTAACCACAGTGATCAGAGAAAACTTGATGATCAATGTAGATCATAGGGTTACAATATTGGTTACTGTTGACTAAGACCAGCTTAGGGGGTTATACTGTGACAAAGGAAAATGATGTTGATTGAAATCAAGAACTAGGCTAACCTATACAGTAAAAGGATGTGGATGTGCGTTGTGGTGCAGTGGATATCGGCTCGGAATGAGAAATTGAGGAGCCGAGTTCAAATTTCAGTTGAGTTCCTTGCATTCACTTACACACAAATACCCATGGGAAAGGTATTAATCCATCTCTTCCCGCCAATTATGGGTTAAATAACAGAACAGATTAAATAACAGAACGGTTAAATAACAGTCTACCACAGAAAGTAATGGCAACCTACTGTGGGATAATCTTCTGTCCAGCCAGTCATGTCACTTTCGAGATATGATCGCCCAAAGTGTGTATCAGATATAGCACTTAACTGACTGACTGAATATAATAGTTGAAAACATGATTAAGTCTTCTACTGAGCATAAAGTGGGGGATCAGTTTTATATTGTTCTGAAGTAATAAACTGATCCCCCCCCCCTAATTACTACTTAATAATATAATACAGCTCTTTCCCCTCCAGCTATGAGTCAAATAATAGGACAGATTGGGTTCTATAGCCTTGGCTAGCAACCAGTCTACCGCAAAAAGCAATAGTGATCTACTGCGGGATAATCTTCTGCCCAGTCAGTCATGTCTTTTTTGAGACATGATTGCCCAAAGTGTGTATCACATATGGCAATCAACTGAATACTGTGAATGATATGGTGTTCTAAACATTGAAATACTTGCCTGTGAAGAAGGCACGGCAGCATTTCAATCACAGCTTAGGTGTAAGTGAAAGTAAACAATGTATAAAAGGAATTTATTTTTAATTTTTGAAGATTCGGCTGGTAACATGGAAGCATGAAATCAGAAGGGAATTCCACAGGTGAGAAATGTGAGAAAATAAATGATTAAAATAGAACAAATGGTTGCATCAAACTAGAAATGGTTGCGCCTCCTTGGATTAACTCTCACAACAGTGGAATGAATATATAGAATCCATAGCTAAATTCGCTGCTAAGAAGGTCAGTTCTCTGTGCAGGGCCAGGAAGTTTTTCCTGTTTGAAACAATCCTGCGCATTGAATACTGCTTCCATATCTGGTCGGGTGCTCCTGCTATCCACCTAGGGGTCGTTGACAAAATCCAGCTGATAATCTGAAATTTGATCGATCCTGACTTGGCAGCTCAGATGCAGTCATTTTCTCACCAGTGCAATGTGGCTTCTCTGTGTCTCTTCTACAAATACTTTCACAGCTTCTGCTCCGATGAACTTAGCTCACTGGTACCCCCTATATATAAATTTACTTGAGCCACAAGATTAGCAACTTGGTCAAACCCTTTTACTGTGAAACCAATAAATTGTAACCGCAATTTCTACTCCAGTAGCTTCTTTTCTCACACTTTCTGCCTGTGGAATTCCCTTCCATTTACTTGCTTCCCGACAGCTACAATCTCCAAGAATTTAAATGTAAAGTCAATAGTCATCTCCTATCTCACTAACCTGCATCTTCTCTCTCTCATGCTCCTTTCTCCGTCCACTCTACTCTCATCAGTATTCTCATCCTTCTCTTACCCAATTCCTGACATCCCCTATATCTTGTCACTCTTTCTCATAACTTTCCTCCTATGTAACTCCCTGCAAAACAGTGGCAGTAAAATGCCTTGCTTGGGGCGATATGATTGTAAAAAAAAATTTCTATACTATTATAATGTAGATATAAAGTGGGGAATGAATTCTACATTACAATCATTATATAAACTAATCCCTCACTTTATGACCACATTTATCCTTCTCTTACCCACTTCCTAACACCCCCTATAACCTGTCACTCTTTCTCATAACTTTCCTCTTATGTAACCCCCTGCAAAACAGTGGCAATAAAATGCCTTGCTTGGAGCGATATGATTATATAAAAAAAAATCAAATCAAAATACTGATCAAGACTGAAAACTCCTGACTACGATTTTCTGTGAGTGTTCTTAGCTAGGTTTTGTGTTGAGGTACCCCCGATAAATATCGAAAAATTGATAATCGAAAAAATCAGGTTATAGAAAGAGTGGTCCGATTTTAATCAAATTTGATACACTCATAAACAAAGACATAAGAAACGATATTCAGAAGTTTCAAGGTTGCAGTTCTTACAATAGTGCAGAAAATCGATAATATCCCCGACATTGGAAATCGATTCCTCCGATATTCTATCAAATCTGATCAAAAACCGATATTCAGCCATCAACATGGCTCATTTTCTCCAATTTTACTCCCCATGGGTACAATAAGTTTTCATGGACTTACTTAGGTTAGTTGATCCTTGGATGACTTATTTGACTCTGATATTGGAAATCGATACCCTGATATCCTACCGGGTGTGATCAAAATCAGTTTTTCAGCCTTTTCATTTTAGTTTTTGCTTTGGGTTTGACGCTAAGTAGGTATAATTGTAGTTTTTAGTCTTCCGTGCCAATGTCCAAAGAGTCTGAGCTCCAGGACCATGGATTAGTTTAAAAGCTTTCATTACACCCGAGCAATGCTGGGCTATCCTGCTAGTTAATAATAAATAAATAAAAATTAAAAATACAATAAATAAAAATTCTTCTTCTAAAGAAGAAGAATTATTTTTTATTTCTTTTTTGGTTGATAACAAAATGTTGTCTATTCTGTGACTAATTACTTTTAGAAGACTTTACCTATTGGTATAGACGTATTTGTCTTGATTAGGTCATTATTTTCTCTTTGAATTGCATGTGCTATCCATTTTAGTTGTTTCTGTTGTTGGATGTCCTTCAGTGATGTAGATTTTGGTAAAGTTCTTTGTTTGGGATTCTGTAGCATAAGTTTAAAAGATCTGATGAAGAAAACATTGTCCACATGATTCAATATCCAGGAAATATCTTTGTCCACATGATTCAATATCCAGGAAATATCTTTGTCTTTGTGAGTTTCATCTCGAGAAGATGATAATAAATGGTAAAATTTGTCTAAATATTATACAGCATGTGGGTGGAAGTTCTGTGTTTAGAATTAAGTCGCTCTTCAACATACATAGAAGCCAATATAATTACTACAATCGAATACAATAGAAATATTTTTGTTTCTTTAATTCTTCAGACAAAGTTTCGAGTATTTGTTAAATCCTGTTCATTACTTTTGTTGTCAATGGATAAAGTTTCATTTGATTGACAAATGTGTGTCTTTTAGCTTTTTAGAATCGTATCAAGAGTCAGGGTTTATTTAAGTTAAGACTGTTTGCTAATCAATCATGCACAAAAGAGAACATTCATCAGTTAATCAGGCAAATGTGGAACTCTTTTGTGTGGGAGAGTACATTGCGTACATTGGCCTATTTAGTTCCAAAACGAGAAAAACATGCAACACTAATAAAAGGGAAGAAATAAGCAAAGAAAAATAAAATTAGATAATGAGAAAATCCTCACAAATTCATCCCTTTTTGTAAAATTGCATGTTGAGCAAGCTTAATCAGAAATGTAATCATCAAGTTTTCTACAAAAAGCTTTTGTGAGAGAAATACGTCTATACCAATAGGTAAAGGCTTCTAAAAGTAATTAATCTCAGAATGGACAACATTACGTTATCAACCAAAAAAGAAATAAAAAATAATTCTTCTTCTTTAGAGAGCTATTTATTCATGCATGGTGCGTCTAGGACAGGCAGATTATTGCAAAACTTAAACCCCGTTTAGCACTATTTTTATTATTTTCCGATTTACCAATATCCTTATTTTTGTTGATATCATATTTTAAACACTGTCCTCTCTGGCCTTCTTTACTTATTTTTTTTATAGTGAGGTTAGCATTGTACAAGGCCACTTAAGGTTGAGGGTTATTACAGGGTAAGAGGCACAGTTTATGTGGATAGGTGAGGAAGATAATTGTTAACCCTAGACATGAACAGGTTAAAATTGTGTGTGTGTGTGTATATATGTACGCATCACTCATTCAGTAATGAATTAGAGCACTCTGGCTATTGAGTTTGTATAATGACAATATACATGCTAAAAAGTCTGCCTTCTTCTACCGTGCGCCCATGGCCCAGAGGTAGGACCACCGACTGACGCCACTTCAGTCGGGTTTCAATCCTGGGTTAAAAGCAATCGGAGTCTAACCGTACTGATGAGTCTAACCGTAAACCCTGATGAGCTGAAGGGTGAAACTTAGGTGGTTTGATGGCTCTTACTTAGATTTTTCTGTCTTTGTTGCTCTACTTTCGTATTGAGCGTTTTAGTGTTTGGGTTTTCATCTTGGGTTTTTTTCTTTCTTACAAGGGCTTGACTCTTTGTTCATGTACTTCGTTTGTTTCTTTTTTAACTTCCCCTTCTTTTCCCTCCGAGTTCGTTCTCGGTGGATTTTTCAAGATGAACTTAAATATAATATTACAATTACTAGTATTAGCAGAACTATTTTTGTTATTATTAATATTGTTATAGTTATTATCATTATATATATATATATATATATATATATATAATGGATGACTGGAAGAATGGAAGACTGGGAGAATGGAAGACTTTAAAAAAACATCTAGCATCTATGCATCGTTCATTCAGTAATGAATTAGAACACTCTAACTACTGGTGTATGTATACATGGTATATCACACACTGAAAGTCTGCCTCCTTCTACTGAGCGCCCATAGCTCAGAGATAGAATTGCTGACTGATGCCAATTCAGTTGGGTTTCAATCCTGGCTAAAAGCAATCGGATGTCTAACCATACTGATGAGCTGTTATACAGAGAAACAGATCTGTCTGCGGATGACTATATATATATATATATATATATATATATAAGGTTATGACTTTTTGTAAAATAATTGATTTTCTGTATCATAATTCAATGAACTTTTGTTAAAAAATAATGAAGGGTTTAATTCAATTTATATAAAAAAAATGTCTCCCTCAATATGAAATTTCTGAAATTGTATCTAAGCTAAGTATCATAGTACTATGACATTCTGGAGCCATCTAGAACTTTTTTGCAGCTATACAGAACTTGTTTTTCTTTATGTGTAAGTTTGGCAGACCTGAAGAAGACTACCACCACCTTTAAATTTGTTGTTTTTCATTTTCTTTTTCTTTTTTCAATGCAATCTTATCAATTACATCCTAAACTTTCCAAATGACAAAAAACAATTGGAAAAATTTCAATATTTAAACAATTTTTTTTGGGGGGGGGGGCTCAGTTTTTCATATCATGTTATAGTAAATCGATCCTCTACTTTGGAACCACTTGCCGGTATCACATTACCACCACCTGTAAATTTGTTGATTATCGATTTTTTTTTACTTTTTTCAGTGCAATCTTATCAATTAAGCCCTAAACTTTCTGATGGACAAAAAAATTTGTAAAAATTTCAACATTTAAATAATTTTTTGTAGTGTGGGGCTCATTTTTTCATACAACCTTATAGTAAATCGATCCTGTGCAATTAACTTTATTGCTTGTGCATATTCAACAACTGAATCCTTTGCGAAATTTTTGAATAAAGCCATTTCTTGGAGTTTCCGAGCAAGATGCCATCGTAAGAACTAAAGAAAACTTGAAAAAGACAAAAACAACTCGTCCCAAAAAAACATAACAAAGCAACCCCAAACCGAGTGGTTCCAAAATGGAGGATTGATTTACATTGTATGAGAAAGTGAGCCCCCCCCACCACCAAAATTGTTTAAATATTAAAATTTTTTCAAATTGTTTCGATAATCAGAAACTTTCTGTAATAACCGATAAGAGTGCACTGAAAAAAGTAAAAAAAAATTAAAAACAACAAATTTAAAGGTGGTGGTAGTCTCCTTCATGTCCGCCGTAAGTTTATATGTCATGTTATAACTACAAACTGTTAAATGCTTTAAAAATACATAAATACTATCCAATTACATCATTAACAAATTGAAAAATAAAACTTATGAAATATTTTGATTTTTAACCCTTAATGCATTTATGATAAAATCAAAAACTTCAATTTTGGGTAAACTTTTTCAAGAACCAAAATTAATTAATGCCTTTTCATTACTTTTAAGCAAAAGTTCATCAATTTAGGAACATAGAATTATGAGTATGTCATAACCCTAAATTAATAAAAATCTATTTAATAAACAAAATGAAATAAATGTCATATGTAAACATTGTATCATGTTCACCTTAGAATATGGTTAAAAAAATTCTTCCTAAAAGAATATACATTAACTTATGTATATCAGATAATTTGTTTTGTAGTATAATATAATATTAATTAAATAGATAGTAAAATCTTTATAAATTAAGAGTTTATGAAAAAAATGCACACTGAACCGAAATAACAAATAGTATAATCATACTGAAAGGTCCCTTTAAGTCAGAACAAAAAAATAAATAATTTTTTTTGTTTTAATAAATGCTGGGAAAAAGAGAAAGCTAAGACAATAATCTTGTAATAAAAATGGATTCATCAGACCAGAAGTAAAGCAGTGTAGAATGTGGCTCAATTGGCTGACACTTTCCTGGTAAGATTGAAAAAAGAAAAACTGGATTCGCTCAACATATAACATATATTTTTCAAATTTAATAACTGAATTGCATTCTGGTTAGTTAAATTAAACATACACATACATTATATATATATATAGTTCTGTGCAAAAGTATTAGAACAAGAACTATTTTATCTTTTATGAGGCATCAAAATAAAGTTTCAAATCACCCCTGTCTTAACACTTTTGCACACTAGTGTACAAAAGTATTAGGGCAGGAGTGATTTTCCTAAAAACCTCACTGAAATTCAAATACAAGATGAAAGCCAAAACTTTGTAAGAATTATTTAACTAAAAAGGAAGAGGAAGGAAGGCTTTGGAATTTGAATTAACCCCGACAAAGCCCTGATCTCAATCCTGTTGAGCATCTATGAGATATTTTGGATAAAAAATTGATAAATCTAATGTTAAGTCGCAAGACACGTTTTGGGAACAAATACAAGTTGCTTGGCAGGAGATACCATTAGATACATTGAAGAAGCTTGTGATGTCAATGCCTGACAGAATGAAGGTAGTGATCAAAGCAAAAGCCTATTATACTAAATATTAAATTTATTTTGTAACAAGTATTTTTTTCTTGTTAAAGCATTTGTTGAGTAAATCAAATAAAATGACTTTAATTAAATTGTTTATTTTCTGTCAATATGCCTCATAAAAGATAAAATAGTTCTCGTCCTAATACATTTGCACAGGACTCTATATATATATATATATATATATATATATATATATATATATATATATATATACATACTAGCTGCGATTGGTAAATTATCGCAATTATTTTATTTCAAAGCAAAAGGCTATTATATTAAATATTAAATTTATTTTTTAACAAATATTTTTCTTGTTAAAGCATTTGTTGAGTAAATCAAATAAAATGACTTTAATTAAATTATTTTCTGTCAATATGCCTCATAAAAGATAAAATAGTTCTTGTCCTAATACTTTTGCACAGTACTGTAAATTCTCTCTCTCTCTCTCTCTCTATATATATATATATATATATATATATATATTGATTATATGGATCAGAATCTGACAAGATGATAGAATAAAGTAAAGAACAAAGTGGAGAAACATGTTTCAATCTAACGTTTCACTTTTATTAAGGCTTCTTTAGAGATCTCGGTAAATATAAAAAATTCTTACAAAGAGACACTATATTGAAATGTTGTGATTTGGGCTTGTGGTTGATTTGACCTTGGAATTGATTCTGATCAGTCAGGTTTGTGTTATATGTATTAAAGCAATAAACAATTATTTTTAAATGTATGTGTGTGGAATATATTGTATGTGTATGTATATATAGAAATGCTTGTCTGTTTACGTGTATGTGTGTGTATTAATATGTGTGTCAAGTGTATTAAAAAGATGGACAATTTTTTAAATATATGTGTGAGAAATATTTGGATGATAAAGTGTATGAATATGTGTGTTTGTTGGTTAGTAATGTTAGTCAATATAAGTGTACTAGCAGTATAGCCCGGCGTTGCTCGGGTGTAATGGAAGCTTTAAAACTAATCCATGGTGCTGGAGCTCAGACTCTTTAGACGTTGGCACGAAAGACTAAAAAGCAATAGTTATTTCCAAAAGTGAAACCGTAGACTGAAAGAAAAATGAATGGATGTAAGTCAAATTTTGATTTCCTGCTATTGATATCAAATTTTCTGCACTATTGTAAGAACTACAACCTTGAAACTTCTGAATATCGTTTCTTATGTCTTTGTCTATGAGTGTATCAAATTTAATTAAAATCGGACCACTCTTTCTATAACCCGATTTTTTCGATTATCGATTTTAGATATTTATCAGGGGTACCTCAACACAAAACCTAGCTAAGAACACTTGCAGATGCTTATAGTACACCTGTGTAAATTTTCAAGAAAATCGGTTCAGCCATTTCAGAGTCTATAGATAACGGAGACACACACACACACACACACACACACACACACACACACACACACAGACAAAGTTCCTTTTATAAATACGTTTAGATATGGCGTAAATTAATGTAGAAATTCCATTTTTAGTAATAAATATCAACCATTCAAAAGTAGAATTGCTCTATGGACCATTAAAATATCACTGTGGACCCCCAATTCTTTATTTTTTTTGTTGCAGACACCCAGCAACATTATATGGGCACCCAGAATCCTTGTTGAGAACCACTGTTCTAAATATCACATTACCATTTTTTTTTCAACAGGTTTGAAAGAATGCAGAGGATACATACCAGGTTGAATGAAATCCGGAGCATATTCTTTAGCTTTCATACGGGCAATCCCTGAATCCTGGGCAGCCAGTGTTGCTGCTTGGTCAGCCTGTTCAGACTTTGATCGAGCATTTGCCATTCTACAAAAAAAAAAATGAAACAAAAGATAGACAAAAATGAATAATTCTGACAGGTGTCGACTGAAATCTTGAACATAAGAACACAATCAAAACACGAGGAAAATGATTGTCTTCACGGTAAAGAAATTTATAGGAATGCAAGAGATACATTGAAAATACTTTTAAGCTTCTCCAGTACCCTATTTTGATGCGTGTTGTGGTGCAGTAGATATTGGCTCGGAATGCGAAAACAAAGGGCCAAGTTAAAATTCCAGTTTAATTTGTAGCATTTACTTACATGCAAATACTCTTCTCCCCCCACCTCACCTATAGGTTAAATTGCAGATCGGATTGGATTTTATAGCCTTGGCTGCCAAACAGTCTAATGAAACATATGGCACTTAACTGACGGAGTGAATACAATAGTTGAAAACATGATTAAGGCCCCTACTAAGCATAAAGTGGGGGATCAGTTTTATATTGTTATGAATTAATAAACTGATCTCTCCCACTCATTACTACTTAATAATATAATATATCTTTTCCTCCTCTAGCTATGAGTCAAATAACAGGACAGATTGGGTTCCGTAGCCTTGGCTGCCAACCAGTCTAATGAAAAAATAATAGCGACCTATTGTGGGAAAATCTTCTGCCCAGTCAGTCATGAATCTTTCAGAATATGATCGCCCAAGCATTTATTACATATGACATTAACTGACTGAATAACCTACTTATCTCATATTCAGCATGAAACAGAAGTGAAATTAAATTTCTTAAGGTTTCTCCAATGTATTCTCTGAGGCAATTATTGCAGGTGATAGAGTAAAATTCTTCCTTCAAGTTTTTTGTTTTGTATTAATTAAGTCTTTTAATGTTTTAGATGTGATTGTGACAAATTTTGTTAGCTTAGATTAATTCTTTTCAATTATACACTACCGTCCATAATTATTAGGCCACCCAGTGTTTTAAAAAAATTATGTATTTCATACTATTTTTTAGTATTTATTGCCAAGTGAATAATTGTAAATGAAAATAGAATGGTTCTTTTGTTAATACTGCACAATAACATGTGCATCAAATGAATTTATAAATATTTAATAATTACCTGTTGTGGTTTCATCAATGAAAGAATGAAGAAAATTTAGGGTGATTCAGACAAGTTCATCTTTGCTTCCTTGCCTTGTAAAATTTGGCAAAGTAATAATAACAAAAGAACCATTCAATTTTCATTTAGCAATAAATACAAAAAATAGTATGAAATATGTCATTTCTTTTAAAAAACTGGGGTGGCCTAATAATTCTGGCCGGCAGTGTACATACATACATGCATACATATACATGCACACACACACACACATATACATGCAAAGACAACATATTAGTCTATTGACACACTCACAAAAACACAAATAAAAACCATATATACATGCATATACACAAACTTATAGGAAGTTTTTCCTGTCTGAAACCATCCTGCAGATATACAAATCTACCATCTGCCCGTGCATTGAATACTGCTGCCATATCTGGTCGGGTGCCCCAGCTATCCACCTAGTTGTCCTTAACAAAATCCAACGGAGAATCTGTAATGTGACTGATCCTGACTTGGCAGCTCAGATACAGTTACTTTCTCATCAGCGCAATGTGGCTTCCCTGTGTCTTTTCTAAAAATACTTTAACGGTTTCTGCTCAGATGAACTGAGCTTTCTGGTTCCCGCTATATATGGATTTACTCGAGCCACAAGATTAGCAAATAGGTCCCTTCATCCTTACCCACTTCCTGACATGCCCTGTAACCTGTCACTCTTTCTCATAACTTTCCTCCTATGTAACCCCCTCTGCACCAGTGGCAATAGACTGTCTTGCTTGGGTAGATATGATTAAAAAAAAAAATACAGTGGAACCTGTTGCATGCAACCACCCCTACTGCCATCAAAAACTGGTTGCATACAGTGGTTGGTTGGTTGCTCACTAAAGGCTCATAGTCATGACCTATTTATGCCAGGAACATATATTCCACTCATCAGAATGTACATAGAATTTTACCTTGTAATCTGGTAATATATAAATGAGAACATAGAAAATGGCCTAACGTTAAAGAAATTTATTCATTATAATTCATTTTAAAATTAAAAAAAAATGTATTTACAATGATCAACAAGAGGCCAAAATATTTATTCGCAAAAAATATTTATTAAGTGAACTTTCAAAGAAGTATACAGTTTTATTTTATTTTTTAGAAGTGAGTGATAGCAAAAGAGAATTTGCGATAATACATGGAAAAAAAAAACAATGCATACAAAAAACTGACAGCGACCGTGGGTGGTGGTAGAGAAACAGAGAGATAGAGATAGATATACCCAGATAGAAATAGAGTAGATAGATACACAAAAAAAATAAAGGAATGAAAGAGATAGACATTTGAGAAAGGGACATAATTTTGTAACAAAATTTTATTGTAAATAATCAGGCCAGTAGAAATAAATATATATACTGTTTGATTATAAACAGAATATCTACTTAAATATGAGTATCGATCAAAAATAATGTTCAAACAAATAATTTCACACACACACACACACACACACATATATATATATATATATATATTAATCATCCATATACAAACCTGTTTTGCTGTATCACAGCTCATCAGTGTGGCTAGACACCTCCACTTGCTTCTGGTTGGGATTGAAACTCAACTGATTTGATATCAGTTGGAGTCACTACTCCCTAAGCCATAGGCACTTGGAATCAGAGAAGGGAAATTTTAACATGTTATATATATATATATATATATAGCAAAACGAGCTTGTATGTGGATGACTAATATATTATGCTCTCATTATGATTGGAGAAGAATATTCTAAAAACAGTTTCCACTTCGGCTATATGCGTGACTCTTCACAAATGAATCGAGTTCTCCCAGTGACTGGCATCTGTATACAATGCTTATGTACAAGACGTTAAAATTTCTCTTCTCTGATGCCATGCGCCGATGGCTTAGGAAGTAGAGACTCCGACTGACACCAAATCGGTCGAGTTTCGATCCCGGCCAGAGGCAAGTGGATATGTCTAGCTACACTGATGAGCTGTGATACAGCAAAACGGGCTTGTATGTGGATGACTAATACACACACACACATATATATATATATATATATATATATATATATATATATATATATATATGTGTGTGTGTGTGTGTAGTCATCCGCAGACAGATCTGTTTTGCTGTATCACAGGTCATCAGTACGGTTAGACTCCGATTGCTTTTAATATATATTAAAATATCTCCTTCTACTGAGCGCCCATAGCTCAGAGGTAGAATCACCGACTGACGTCAATTCGCTTGGGTTTCAATCCTGGGTTAAAAGCAATCGGAATCTAACCGTACTGATGAGCTGTGATACAGTGAAACAGATCTGTCTGTGATGACTATATATATATATATATATATATATATATATTTATTAAAAATATGATTTGTGGTACAAAACTTCATTATTGCTATGAATAGACAAAAATTATTAATATTACCACCCATGATAATATTTATAAAAATGAAACAGAAAAACCGGCTAGCTAACCAGAGCTAAATCGAGAAGAATAAATAATTATTCAGGAAAGAGATCAAGATGTAAGGGGGAGAGAAAAAAAAATTCTAAATGAGTTGGAGGCCAAATATATATTCCTTCTATTAATAATTATACATATTATCCTACATCTAAGTATGACTCAAAGTTTCATGCAATATGCAATCATCAGGTGCACATTTCAAACTGATTGTTTATTAGATTTGATAATTGCATAATGCATTAAACTTCGAATCATACCATAGATGTAGGATAATATGTATATTTATTAATATATATATATATATATATTTAATTCAGCTTTGTTCATACATTGAGCAATGTTTTATTAACACCTGAATACTATATATATATGCACCCTCCTCATATGTATATTAATTAATTTACACCACTATATATATACTACCAGCCATAATTAGTAGGCCACCCCAGTGTTTCAAAAAATGATGTATTTCATACTATTTTTTAGTATTTATTACCAAGTAAATAATTATTATTATTCCCCGTCATGTGAGCGTTCAAAAAAATCACCATTACATGAGTGTTCTTAAAAAAATGGTAAATGGTAAAATCAGTTATTGCAAATTGCTCAAAGACAACACATGGTAGAAACCTAGGTCACATAATAACCGGTTTAGAATATAGAAGAATTTAGCATGGGACAGGCTAGCCTCCCAGAGAGTAAAATACTACGCCTCCTTGGCCTTACACTCTCGGCGGACCTCAAATGGAATGACTATATTGAATCCATTGCCAAATCTGCTGCTATGAAATTTTTCCCACCTGAATCTATTCTGCACATATACAAATCTACCATCTGCCCGTGTATTGAATATTGCTGCCATATCTGGTTGGGTGCCCCTGCTGCTCTCCTTGGGCTTCGTGACAAAATACAAAGGAGGATCTGTAACGTGGTTGATACTGACTTGGCAGACCGGCTGCAGCCACTCTCACACCAGCATGATGTGGCTTCCCTGTGCCTCTTCTACAAGTACTTTCATGGCTTCTGCTCCGATGAGCTTAGATCACTGGTGCCGCCTAAGCACGAATTCACACGAGATACTAGATTAGCAACTAGGTCCCACCATTTTACAGTTAAACAAATAAGATGTAACCGTAAATTCTACTCCAACAGCTTCTTTTCTCGCGCTTCCCACCTGTGGAACTCCCTTCCACAAGTCTGCTTTCCCGACAGTTACAATCTCCAGGTGTTTAAATGTAGGGTCAATAGACACCTCCTATCACACTAACTCCCAACTATTCTCACAACACTCATCTACCCAACCCTCATTCTCGGTATCCTTACCCGCCTATCACCCACCCTCTGTCATTTCCTATATTTAATCAGCCTTTCTCCACTTTACGTAGCCCCCTGCACAGTAGTGGCAGTGACATGCCTTGCTCGGGGTGAAACGCTTATAAAAATATATATATATATATATATATATATATATATATATATATTATTTTAATATAATTAATTTAACATTTTTGTATTAAATTAAAATTAAATTTAACATCAAATTAATTATATTACAATATTTAGCTCTACTTTTGTTTTGACAACTGTAATATTAAAAATAAACGTCAACAAATTTTAATTTTCTTATTGTCCTTTTTTTCACATTATTGTATATATATATATATATATATATATATATATATATATTGATTGTTTAATACTTAGTTTTTGGTTATAATACATTTAGACCAGTGCCCATTTGTATTAAAAAGTGTTCAATACAATTATATTGTAAAACTTTCAAATATTTTCCATTTGTAAATGAGTTATTTTTAAAAATCACCTGAAGACACCACTCACGGTATAAACCTAGGTCGTGTAATAATTCGTTTACAAATGGAATATATATATAAGCATGTGGTGTAGATATAGAAGAATCAAAAAGAGTATCCTGTACATACAGTTGTAGGATAACTCTCTAAGAGAGCTCTATATATATATGTATATAGATACATATAGAGCAAATATAAGAAAAAATTAAGGCAGACATGTTATTTCATGGTAAATTGGAAGTATGGGCCTATTTTAGGTGAACCATCATCAGCTTTCATCTTTACTGTATAGAAGATTTTACACAATTTTTGCTCATGTAAAATCTTTTGTACAATAAAGACGTACAGAAGATTTTACACAAGTAAAAATCGTGTAAAATCTTCTGTACAATAAAGACAGAAGCTGATGATGGTTCACCTGAAATAGGCCTAAACTTCCGATTTACCATGAAATAGTGTGTCTGCCTTAATTTTTTCTTTTTATATATATATATATGTATATATATATATATATATATATATATATATATATATATATATTAGTCATCCACATACAAGCCCGTTTCGCTCATCAGTGTGGCTAGACATACCCACTTGCTTCTGGCTGGGATCAAAACTCAACCGATTTGGTGTCAGTCGGAGTCTCTACTCCCTAAGCCGTCGGCGCATGGCATCAGAGAAGGGAAATTTTAACGTCTTGTATATAAGCAGTGTATACGGACGCCAGTGGTTTAGACTAATGTATTTATATTTCACAGTTTAATATTTACTTTTTATAAAAAGTGCCTCATACAGATGTAGAGCATTTATATATATAGAGAGAGTTATTATTATTGTTATAATAATACCATACTGCAATTGAAAAGCTATCAAGTTTTGGTGTTAAGTGCTCCGTCATCGGCTTTTGGTCATAATTAAATTAGACCAGTACACAGCTGTATTTAAAAGTGTACAAAATGAAAATATATATATATATATATATAATGGATACACTTTTATTCATTTAATAATAAGGCATCTGTCAATAGATGATTATTTTGACCTCAAACTCAGCGGAGACAACATTGACAATTGCACCATTGCTGATCATTTGACATATTCTTTTGTTGACCTTTTCAAATATTGTAATTACCAGCTTGACAACTGACCACACAAAATTTGTAAGCAGCAAATGTCATGAGTTCAAATCTACAATTTCCAGAACAAATAAAAAAGGACCTCGTCAATGTTGTCACTATTATTGTGAGTGAAAGCAAAAGACTTCAATGAAACATCTTCAGATAGAACATGATCGTGAGAAGAAGATAAAAAAAAGAATAAAGTTTTCCTAATAAGTGGAATATTCTTTATTTGTAAACGAGTTATTATGTTTATGCTATTCCCAAACAAAAATGAACTATTGAATGAAAGAACGGAAATTATGACTAAGTGTAACCATACTAAAAAATACCTATATTGTAGAGTTTTTTCATTTTGAAAATATTTAAAATGAAAAAAAAAAAACAAGATTTGGGGAAGAGAAACAGGCACTACTTAAGTAAAGTGGTCTGCCCCCCCCCCCAAAGATGAAAATATCTTTTATCGAGTAATTGTTGTAAATTAACATTGATTAGACCTTACTTTATCCACAACATTTGTTGAATAATAAAATATTATTTTTTTGTTATTTTAGAGGAGGAGTTCAGTTCATGATATAAATCTGTGTTAAATCAGTCCCTGGTTTCTTAAGGAGCTTTTTTTTTTTTTAATCATTTCATTCCCAAGCAAAGCATTTTAGTGCCACTGTTGTGCAGGGGGTTACATAGGGGAGAGTGATGAGAAAGATGTCCACCTTAAATATATCAAAGACCCGTTTAGAATATATATATATATCGTAATAGTTGTTACAATGGTTTATAAATTCATTGAATTTATAAATCATTGTAACAACTATTACAATATAATGCCCTACGTTGTATCAAGCACTCTTTATAAAATGCATGAACAGCAGGTAAAAAAACCTACGTGCTCCACAACTTTGTTACAACTATATATATATATATATATATATATATATAAAGGTTGCTACAAAAAATCTCCAGCTATGGAATTTCTGGAAGATTCTTCACAGTTATCAAGGCCACGTGTTTTAATATCCTAAAGACAAAGCTTGTAAATGTTTATCATCACAGATGATGAAAACGTACCATAGTGTATAGGTGAATCTGCAAAATTCTAAATGAACAAAGCTTGGTAGCAGATCTCTCATCTGATCTAGATCTGATAGTCCAACTGTTAACAGAGGTGGGTGCTTGTAACTTTCAATATCTTAAAAACAAAGCTAACTTTTTGTCATCTCCAAGCAGACCATAAATTCTTACAAATTATTGCACTCTCAAAGACACTGCTTGTATTGGGGATTTTAATGGAACACATATATACGATCCATTGCTAATGATGGTGGAAAAAAGGGTCAGTCACTCCAGAAAATTCCTGACACTGCCTATTATACTTTTTTTTTCTCAAGAGTCAAATCCAAGCAAAAATTGAGTATGTCTGTATGAGAGCTTCCCAAGGCCCCACATTCCACAGCTGGAGTGTATGGTACGAGAGAGAGAGAGAGAGAGAGAGAGAGAGAGAGAGAGAGAGAGAGAGAGAGAGAGAGAGAGAGAGAGAGAGAGAGAGAGAGAGAGAGAGAGAGAGAGAGAGAGAGAGAGAGAGAGAGAGAGAGAGAGAGAGAGAGAGAGAGAGAGAGAGAGAGAGAGACAGAGGAGAGAGAGACAGAGGAGAGAGAGACAGAGAGGGGAGAGGGAGAGAGAGGAGAGAGAGACAGAGAGAGAGAGAGAGAGAGAGAGAGAGAGACAGAGAGAGAGAGGGGAGAGAGAGAGAGAGAGAGAGACAGAGAGAGAGAGAGAGAGAGAGAGAGAGAGAGAGAGAGAGAGAGAGAGAGAGAGAGAGAGAGAGAGAGAGAGACAGAGAGAGAGACAGAGAGGGGAGAGGGAGAGAGAGGAGAGAGAGACAGAGAGAGAGACAAAGAGGGGAGAGAGAGAGAGAGAGAGACAGAGAGAGAGAGAGAGAGGGGAGAGAGAGAGAGCTATAAAATGTATGTAAATGTGACATTTTATATATTTACTCTGTTGGTTCATTGCGTTTCAATTCTTTACAAATCCACAGATTAGAATTCAGACTTGTCCTTCTCCTGGATTCATTTTCTTTATTATCTGTGAACTGCCATCATTTATTGGGAAAGATAGGGGAGTGGTTTCTCCATTGCTTTATCCATGGTTTGGATTTTAGAGTTGTCTTCTCTTAGACTTGTTTCCACCTAAGTCTAGACAGCCGCATCTCTATGGCTACTTAACACTTGAGGAAAGTGGAAGAACAGATTGATTCATGCCATTCTCAAAAGTGAATTAAATGTCGTCGTCCTGCATCCTTGGCCGAGATAGAACTCACTATACCTCTCCAGTATTTCCTGTGCATTTGGAACCCTGGCGCAGTTTATAGCAAAATTCATAATCTTATCAAATAGCTGAATACTTGATGCTTTACCAGGGCTACCAAGGGTGTTTTTATTGTGACACCAACACTAGATGGGTTGCCTCCATGCCCCATCCTGTTATTTAACTCTTAAGTGGAGGGAAGTGACGGATTAATACCTTTCTGAAGGGTACCAGTGCTTAAGTGAATGCAGGGTACTCAACTGGAATTCGAACTTAGCTCACCGATTTCTTTTCCCAAGCCGATATCTACTGCACCACAACGCATATCTGTCACTGCTTATGGCATATCACGTTGAATACACTGGTTCTCATTCGATCAACAAAGTTAAGCAATGTAAGCCTGGTCAGTACCTAGATGGGTGACTGCTTGGGAATAACAGGCGATGTAAGTGTTCAGTGACGGATGATGAGTGAATTAAACATACTTCAGTCAGTCAGTTAAGTGCCATACGAAGAGACATGACTAACTGGGCAGAAGATTATCCCGCAGTAGGTTGCCATTGTTTTCTGTGGTAGACTTGTTTCCGACCAAGGCTATAGAACCCAATCTGTCCTGTTATTTAACCCATAACTGGAGTGAAGAGACGGATTAATACCTTTCCCAAGGGTATTTGTGCATAAGTGAATGCAAGGAATTCAACTGGAATTTGAACTCGGCTCCATGATTTCTCATTCCGAGCCGATACCCAAGTTGAATTTAAATGCATCCTGATGATTAAACTTACCATGTTACTATCAGTTACCACACTGAGACATCCAGATATAATCAGTCAATAACTGACTATGGCTACAGGTAAAAATAAGTATAATATTGCAAATATAAAAATTTGAATTCATAATCCAGGAATTTTTTTCCTGTCTGAAACAATCCTGCACATATATAAATCTACCATCCACCCGTGCATTGAATACAGCTGCAATATCTTGTCGGGTACCCCTGCTATCCACCTAGTTGTCCTTGACAAAATCCAATGAGAATCTGTCATGTGATCGATCCTGACCTGGCAGCTCAGATTCAGTCACTTTCTCACCGGCGCAATGTAGCTTCCCTGTGTCTCTTCTACAAATACTTTCACAACTTCTGCTCCAATGAACTTAGCTCACCAGTGCCCCCTATGTATGGATTTACTTGGGCCACAAGATTACCAACTAGGTACCACCCTTTTACTGTGAAACTAATAAGATGCAAATGCAAATTCTACTCCAACAGCTTCTTTTCTTGCACTTCCCACCTGTGGAATTCCCTCCCGTTTACTTGCTTCAATCTCCAAGAATTTAAATGTAAAGTCAATAATCATCTCCTATCTCACTAACTTGCATCCTCTTTCTTATGCTCACTTCTCCGTCCACTCCACTGTCATCAGTATTCTTATCCTTCTCTTACCCACTTCCTGACACCCCCTATAACCTGTCACTCTTTCTCATAACTTTCCTCCTATGTAACTCCCTGCAAAACAGTGGCAGAGGAAAGCAGCAGTTAATATATTTGAAGGGCCTGAGGATGTGGGTGAATGAATGGGGGTTGCATTGTGTAACAGGAGAAAGCGTGCTAAAAGCCACCAGGGATAGGGAGACGTGGAAAGCCACGGTTGCCAATGTCCTGAAAGGACAGGGCACATAGAAGAATAAGAATAAGAATCATTTCAGATTCTCTGTTGGATTTTGTGAAGGACAAGTAGGTGGATAGCAGGAGCACCCAGCCAGATATGTCACTCTTTCTCATAACTTTCTTCCTATGTAACCCCCTGCACAACAGTGGCAGTCTTGGGGTGATATGATCATAAAAAAAGAAAGATAGATAGATATGAAAACTTTGAGATAGATAGATAGATAGATAGATATGAAAAACTGAGATAGATAGATAAATAGATAGATAGATAGATAGATAGATAGTCAATATTCTCATCCTTCTCTTAAACACTTCCTGACACCCCCTATAACTTGTCACTCTTTCTCATAACTTTTCTCCTATGTAACCCCCTGCAAAACAGTGGCAGTAAAATGCCTTGCTTGGGGCAATATGATTATAAAAAATGAAAAATAATTTAAAGTATACACATGAATAAATAACCATTGATTTTCCGCCCATTTTATTTTCTTTTAATTCTATTTATTCACCATTTTGAAGAAATGGCAGCATTGGCTAAAAAAAAAACAAAAAAAAACAAAATAACACACAAGAATGAAATATATAATTTTTAGAAACATACTTCTTCCCTCCTTCATTTTAATGAAACTAAAATACGGTCTTGTTTTAAAACTCTGCCACTGTCTAATAACAGGTAATTGTCAATAGGAAAAGCAAACACAACACATTAAGGATGATGGAAGAACTTTTTGTTGATGAAGGCCCTACCCAAAAATCAATAAAGTGAGTGGTACAGATGATGATACGGTATGGCATGCTTCTGCTAACGATGCTGGTCGGTTGTAGTCTACCATCGCTAATAGATGACAATATAGCATATATGGTAGCAAATATTAACAGAACACAGTGACATGGGAAAGAATGGTACCATGAATGGTGTAGTAGCAACAATAATGCTGAACTATTGCAGAATAAACATAAGATAATGAATACATATTAGACATCTAAACTTATTTATAAATGGAACTTTGTCTGTGTGTGTCTGTATGTGTGTGTGTGTGTGTGTGTGTCTGTATGTGTGTGTGTGTCTGTTACCTATAGACTCCGAAATGGCTGGACCGATTTTCTTGAAAATTTACACAGTTGTACTATAAGTGTCTGCGAGTGTTCTTAGGTAGGTTTTGTGTCGAGGTAACCCAATAAATATCGAAAATCGATAATCGAAAAAATTGGGTTATACAAGGAGTGATCTGGTTTTAATCAAATTAGATATACTCATAGACAAAGACATAAGAAATGATATTCAGAAGTTTCAAGGTTGTAGTTCTTACAATAGTGCAGAAAATTGATAATATATATATATATATATATATATATATATATATATATATAAAATGCAAGATGTTTGTGTGTTTGTCTGTTTATCTGCCTGTATGTCTGTATTTTTTTTTGCCTTTTTATTTTATTTTTTGCTTCGGGTTTGGCTCTAAGTAGGTATAACTGTAGTCCTTAGTCTCAGCCATGATACCATTTACTCAGAGGACTTATTTAGCCTTCAAAATTCAGTTTACGACGAAAAAAACTTATTTGATATCGATACCAGGAAATTAAAATTTGACTTACATCCATTCATTTTTCTTTCAGTCTACGGTTTTGCTTTAACTGGAAACAACTATTGCTTTTAGCCTTTTGTGTTAACGTCCAAAGAGTCTGAGCTCCAGGACCATGGATTAGTTTTAAAGCTTTCATTACATTATATATATATTAGGTGTGATTGGTAAATTGTTGCAATTATTTTATTATTTCAAATATTCTTTAGGCTTAGTCTGAGCTCTAGGACCATTCATTACACCTGAGCAACCGGTTGGTCATTTTTGTATTTCTTATTTTGAATTCCATCTATTGTTATTCCATCATCTTTTATTCACTCTGTTTCTTACCTTTATAAAATTTTTGTGTTTATAATAATTTATTTAAATATATATATATATATATATATATATATATATATATATATATTAATGCAGGTTTCATTGAATAATACAGACAAGTTTTGTCTATTAATTTTGTGTAGGATCCGTTCATACCGTCTGATATACTTGATGGTGATGTTGAAAGACAACAAAAAATCACAGTAATTGTTGATTTTTTTATTGGGTCTAAGCTTTCGGCTCACATAAGCCATTATCAAAGAGTAAATATTAACACACAGTAAACATAGAACATTATATATATATATATATATATATATATATATATATATATATCTTATCTCTCTCTCTCTCTCTCTCTCTCTATATATATATATATATATATATATATATATATATATATTTATATATACATATGTATGAAATAAAATAAATTTCAATGTTCAAAACTGTTGAATGATCATTTCACCATGAAATCCCTAAGAGAGATTGAGCTCTCCACCTGTATCAATTTTTAATATTAAAATATTAACATTAATTAGGATCGGGTCTTTGGGATTTACCTTCCTACTTTTCCTTTTGGATTAAAGTTATTTAAAAAAAAAAAAATATATATATATATATATATATATATACAAAAAGAACTCGATAAGTAAAGCCACAAATTTATTCGCCTGAAGAGAGTCAATTTTAGACTTAAAACATGTGTAGCGTCACAAATACCATTATGGACACTCAATGTACCATAACATGTATAATAACAAAAACAATAAATATATACTTTAAGGAAAACGTTCACGGATTCTCACACTTTTTATTCTATACCGATTTCTCTCGTTGGAACAACCCTGTTTCTTTATCCAATATATATGTACATATACACTACTGGCCATAATTATTAGGCCACCCCTGGTTAAAAAAAATGATGTATTTCATCCTATTTTTAGTATTGATTGTCAAGTGGACAATTCTAAACAAAAATAGAAAAGTTCTTTTGTTATTGTTACTTTGCAAAATTTTACAAGGCATCAAAGCAAAGATGAACTCTTCATTCACTTGGCAATAAATACTAAAATAGTATGAAATACATTGTATTTTAAAACACTGGGGTGACCTAATAATTATGGCAGATAGTGTATATATATAGTGTGTGTGTGTGTGTGTTTAATGATGTCAACTCTGTAAACAAAGATGATAATCTAAAAAGATCTCTTTAATATAAAATAAAAGGGATAGATCCATATAGAGAGCTCAATGGATGTCAACCAGAGCAAGCTTGTATACAAAAAGGAAACCTCCAACACATCAACTAAAGGGGTTATAAACTATGATTTATTTCGACAGATAAGTTTTTAGTTCTAATCTCTTCAGACCAGAAATTACAAATGATTTCAAAACATTCAGAGAACAGGAAGTCAAGTAGCAAGACCCAGAAAATAAACTATTTATTGGTCAAGTTTAGCAATTAGTGGGATGTATCTTCACAAGGTCAAAACACATACCCACACAATTGTACATATATATACAGTAGTGTGCAAAAGTATGAGGACAATAACTATTTCATCTTTTATGAGGCATCAAAATAAAATTTAAAATCACCCCAGTCCTAACACTTTTGCACTCTACTGGTACAGGGTGATTTTCCTAAAAACCTTACTGAAATTCAAATACAAGGTGAAAAGCCAAGTAAATTGCTAATAAATATTGATTATTTAAAACTAGGTGTAAAAGAAATGTATTAAAAAGAAGTTATATTTAATTTTTCCTATTTTCTATTAAACAAGTTATTTGGAAACTACTCATTATTCTATTATCCTTGGATATGACTGACTTTTTTCTTATTCCCCACTCTCGAATTGATAAATCTAATGTTACTTCGCAAGACACACTTTGGAAACAAATACAAGCTGCTTGACAGGAGATACCATTTGATACATTGAAGAAGCTTGTGATGTCAATGCCTGACAGAATGAAGGCTGTGATCAAAGCAAAAAGCTATTATACTAAATATTAAATTTATTTTGTAACAAGTATTTTTTTCTTGTTAAAGCATTTGTTGAGTAAATCAAATAAAATTACTTTAATTAAATTGTTTATTTTCTGTCAATATGCCTCATAAAAGATAAAATAGTTCTTGTCCTAATACTTTTGCACAGTACTGTATGCACACACACACACACGCACACACATGCATATCAATATATATAAAAGGCAAGATATTTAGTGTGTGTGTGTCTGTCTGTTCTTTTCTACAGATCCACAATTTTTATCCAATTCTCACCAAACTTCACGCAAATATTCTTGAGGCTTCCGGTCAGGTCATGGGCCACTAATTTTTCCGATTTCCCCCAGATATTGGAAATTGATACGCTGATATCCGATCAGGTCTGATCAAGATCAGGATTTCAGCCCTTTTATTGAGGTTCTTGCTGCAGAAATTGCTCTAACTTGGTAAAATTATAGTTCTTAGTCTCAAACATTAGTAGATCTTCTCAAATGACTTATTTTTCCTGATATCAGAAATCGATACCCCTAATATTCTATCGAATCAGATCAAAAACCGCTATTCAGCCATCAATATGGCTCATTTTCTCCAATTTTACTCCCGATGAGTACGATAAGTTTTCATTGACTTACTTAGGCTAGTTTATTCTTGGATGACTTATTTGATTCCGATATTGGAAATTGATGCCCCGATATCCTATTGGGTCTGATCAAAATCAGGTTTTCAGCCCTTTTAGTTTGGTTTTTGCTTCGGGTTTTGCTCTAAGTAGGTATAATTGTAGTTCTTAGTCTCAGCCATGATACCATTTACTCAGAGGATTTATTTAGCCTTCAAAATTCAGTTTGCCACTGAAAATTTATTTGACATTAATATCGGAAATCATAATTTGACATTCATTCATTTTTCTTTCAAACTATGGGTTCGCTTTAACTGGAAACAACTATTGCATTTTAGTCTTTTGTGTCAACATCCAAAGAGTCTGAGCTCCAGGAGCATGGATGCATTTTAAAGCTTTCATTACACCTGAGCAACATTGGGCTATACTGCTAGTATATATATATATATATATATACAAATCATAATTTTTTGTTTGAATGGTTAAATTTAAAGAAAGTTTACAGTAGATGGTGCTATGTTGCCATTAGCACAAGGTTACATTTGTCATCTGTGTACAGTTGTGGTTAGTATATCTCCTATGTTTGCTGTGTGCAGTAGAAGTGAGCTGAGACGAGTTCTGTTTAACAACTGCAGGATATTCATATTGTGATTAGGCAGATGTGATTTTTAGATATGACCGCAAATTGTAAGGGACGTGACTTTTTTAAAAAATCTTAGTAACTCCAAAAGGAAGAATTTGCAGACACATGTTTATATCGATTTTTATCTTTGTTTTGGTGTGAGGAGTCGCCACACCAAAACAAAGACTTTTTATTCAGATTTCACAGCTCTGATGTAAACTCAAAAGCTCAGAAACTTCTGACTGAAGTTACTGTTAAATATTTCTAATCTCTTTCTAATAAGCCATCATCTTTTTTACTTTTTAGCTATTGATCAATTCACTAAAATTATATTAAAACCTTTTTTCATTTATGATAAAAACCTTGTTGGTCTTCTGTTGTTTCCCTCTAAATGTCTTTATCTTATTCCTGGGTATGACGATAAACTACATCTGGTAGTTAGACTCCTGATCGGGAGATTTAGAGAAGTGTGAAACCTTCTCTTAATTGCTGTTGTTCCCAGGTTCACGCTAACTCGGGGTGGTAGCACCTTTTAATTGATATTTTCTGGAAAGGGATATATCATTCAAGATAGTTAAGTGGGTAAGGCAACTGTAACCAGGTAGAACAATCTAGTATGTAGATGTAATAGACAATACTTGCCGGATGCAGTATCCTGAGACATAGGTGTAGTCAATAGATGTAGGTCTCTAGTGGTAGATCCCTAGTGAAAGACCAATAGACCTCAATCCGTCCTCGCCTTAGTCTATATTTATGGCTGACACCAGCCAATCCCATTCCAGTGAGGGAGAACCAAGGTGTATACATATTCATTACATTAATAGTTAACACCCAAACTGGGGTCATTTAAAAGAAAAAGGAAAAGTTAGGCTGGGTAAAAGTTTTTAGTTTTGGATAGCAACTTATCTAAGAGAAGGAAATCTCTGAAATAAAAAACCTCCACACCTATTCTGTGTAGAATAGGGTAGGCTGAACTCTCTAACCTTGGTAGGTAGTCCTCCTAGAGATGGTGTCTCGATAAAAACATTTTAGCTTTGGATAGCAATTTGTATATGAGAAGAATGTCCTTGATTTAAAAACCTCTCCATCTACTCTGTGTAGAATAGGGTAGACTGAACTCTCTAACCTTGGTAAGTAATCTTCCTAGAGATGATGTCTCGATAAAAACGCTGAATTTCCACTCTCCTAAACTGGTTCGTGTTAGTAAGGACATACAACTGTAAAACTCTCTCCAATATTTCACGATAGTCCAATTATGGAGCTATCAAGAAAACTCTGTCCAACCCTTGCTAGCATAGAAATGGACGTTAAACAAAGATGACAATGATAATTATTTCTTTTGTTGCACATGTGACACTTTTGCAAAATCATTGAGATATTCCCCAAGGACACCCAGTGTTCATGTACTTATCATGTCATATTTGTGTCTATCAGCTGACAAGGCTCCCTAAATTACTTCCCATTTTTTATAAGTATCTCATGATGTTCCCATGCATTAAGAGATCAATAAACATTGATCTGTCATTTTCACTGAACTGATGGAGCTGCAATCTTATGTGAAAGATAATTTATTAAGTGATTTGTCATGTCGTATAAGCCATTAAATTATCAGTCTTGTAAAAAGATATGTGGGAAAGTTCAACTTGTTTGGGAGGCTTTCTGACAACAGTTTTTATTAACCTCATTTATATATATGAAATATTTAATATCTTCCTCATTTTCTTTTTAAAATGTCACATTTATCAACAGTAAGAGAATGATTTTGTGGTTTCAATTTTAGGAAAAAACAGTAATTGTTGTTCAATTCCTGGGCTGGGCAGTATAAACTTGGCCGAATGGAAACAGGTCAAACAATAACAATATAGCTCCAGACATGGTCAGCAGAATGAGAAAAATCCAGTATATTAAATAAAAATTCAGAACTGGATAATTATTTCTTTTGTAGTAAATTATAATTTGTACATATTCTAAACTATAACTTATAATAAACTAGCAGTATAGCCTGGCACTGCTTGGGTGTAATGAAAGCTTTAAAACTAATCCATTCAGTCAGTTAAGTGCCATATGTGAGACACGCTTTGGGTGATCATGTCTCTTTCAAGACATGACTGACTGGGCAGAATATTATCCCGCAGCAGGTTGCCATTGTATTCTGCAGTAGAATGGTTGCCAGCCAAAGCTATAGAACCCAATCTGTCCTATTATTTAACCCATAACTGGAAAGAAGAGATGGATTTCTACCTCTCCCAAGGGTATTTGTGTGTAAGTGGATGCAAAGAATTCAACTGGAATTTAAACTTGGCTCTCCAATTTGTCGTTTCAAGTTGATATCCACTACACCACAACACACATTATTGTTATCATTACTTTGCAAATTTTACAAGACAAGAAAGCAAAGATGAATTCGTCTGAATCACCCTAAATTTTCTTCATTTTTTTATTGATGAAACTGCAATATAGGTAATTATTAAATATTTATAAATTCATTTGATGCACATGTTATTGTGCAATATTAACAAAAGAACCATTCTATTTTCATTTACAATTATTCACTTGGCCATAAATGCTAAAAAAATAGTATGAAATACATTATTTTTTTAAAACACAGGGTTGGCCTAATAATTATGGCCGGTAGTTTAGTTCTATAGAAGGATGCTTAGAGTTCTATGGTCAGAGTGCATAAGCAACAGGATAGGAAGTTGTGGAGAGTTGTGATTACTTATGTACTGAAGAGCTGTGGAACATATATGGTACGATGGATGAACTGTTGTCTAAATTGCACAAAAATGAAAACAACACTGACATCTCATTTTAACAGATATATTTACCAAAATTTTACAAAAATATCTTGCAATAAAATTGCCATTGGCTTTAACTATGCCATCTAGATGACATCAGAATCTCCTGGAACTCTTCTGGATGGTCTTCTTGTTTAATGATGTAATGAATAGATAATGAATATGTATACACCTTGGTTCCCCCTCACTGGAATGTGATTGGCTGATGTCAGCCATAAATATAGACTAAGGTGAGGAGGTCGAGAGATCCAGATGTCTATTGGTCTTCCACTAGAGATCTACCACTAGAGGTCTATGGCTACTGACTACGCCTACGTCTCAGGATACTGCATACGACGAGTACCGTTCATTACGTCTACTTACTAGATTCTTCTACCCGGTTACATTTGCCTTAACCACTTAACTACCTTGAATGATATATATATATATCCCTTTCCAGGACATATCATTTAAGTTGGTGAATGCTGCCATAATTCTTGCCTTCAGTTCATTTTCAGTGTTAGAAAATTCTTTTGTCTTTTGCTCAACTGTGCCGCATACATAATAATCAAGGAGGTAGCAGTCTGGGGAGAAATTGTCTGACAGCCATGACTGGGTTCTCTTGCTTGTGTGACATGGTACAAAGTCCTGTTGCCAGACATAGGGTCCTCCAGCAGCCACTCTCTTGACCTAAGACAGAACTACCTCTTCAAGACACTTGATGTAGGCCTATGTATTGAATCTGAGGTCCTCACTAACAAATTCTGGAGTTCTTTTCTTATCAGTGTGCGATAGGTAAATTGTTTAAATGACACAAAAAGGAAGATAACATTTGGATGTATATTTTTTTTACCAAAATTACTAAAAAAATTTCTTGATATACTAAAGAGTAAATTTATTCAATAAAATTGTGATTGGCTTTAAAGATGGAGGTATTTTAAGTGTTTAGTATTTTACTAGTTCCACATCCTTAATTTTTATGACGGCTTGAAGGTCAGATGCCATCAATGCTTTTATTCCGATTCTAGGTCATGGTTTCTGTCTTGGAAAACTTTCTCTTGAGTCCTATTTCTTAAAACAATTGGTAGAAGATACTGATTTTCAGCTCAAGTGTTAATCGCCTGATTATAAATGGAATGGGTCATTATTTATCTGGGGTAATAGCTTGGTTATAACAATAATTGACAAAAAAACATTATTCAGTGGTAAATTGAGGTCACACCAATCAACTGATTGTCATTTAAAGAACGAATATTATAAATGAGCAATCTGACAATAAATAACCCCATTGAAGCAGGTCTTTGGAAATCGTGTCAAGGAAGATGACTCAAGAGATTTTAAATTAACTTAAAATTTATTAATTTGACATTAAATTGAAGATAATGATTTTGTTATTGTCACAACAGAACTTTAATTATCTTCGTTTATTGTTTAGATTTGCTCAAATTGGATCATTTTAGAATGAAGGCATTTCATGTTAGTAAATTGTTGCTAAAAAACTATTGAGGTAAAAATAATGTTAATAAGTTGGTTGTAATGTCAGTGTCTTGTTTATTGTTTGTATTCAAATGCCAATTAAGTGCATGAGTTGAATCTCCTAAACTGTTAATGTTACATTACTGTTGTGTTTGACTAACGTTTCCATTAGATCTTGTCAAGTGAGCAATTATTGGTTCGTGCCATATTGCATTATGTGTTTTTTTTTTTTGGAACAGAATAAAAAGATTTAATGGACTGCTTGGAAAGAGAGAGGACTTTTCTTTTCTTTACAATTTATTAGCTTTTAACACTCGTCTGTAAGTGATTGTAAATTTTCTTTCGTGTTTTGGTCTATTTTCAACATTACAGTCAAGTGCTATACATGATACATACTTGGGCAATCATGTCTTGAAAAAGACATAACTGACTGGGCAGAAGTTTTTCCAACAGTAGATTGCCATTACTTTCTGCAATAGACTGGTTGCCAGCCAAGGCTATAGAACCCAATCCGTCCAGCTATTTAAACCATAGCTGGAGGGAAAAGAGATAAATTACACTATATTATTATATTAATAAGTAGTAATTAGTGGGGGATCAGTTTATTACTTCATAACAATATAAAAGTGATCCCCCACTTTATGACCAGTAGAAGCCTTAATCATGTTTTCAACTATTATATTCATTCAGTCAGTTAAGAGCCATATGTGATACATGCTTTTGGCAATCATGTCTCTTTCAAGACATGACTGACTGGGCAGAAGATTATCCTGTAGTAGGTTGCCATTGCATTCTGCAGTAGACTGGTTGCCAGCCAAAGCTATAGAACCCAATATGTCCTCCTATTTTAACCATAGCTGGAGGGAAAAGAGATAAATTACACTATATTCTTATATTAATAAGTAGTAATTAGTGGGGGGATCAGTTTATTATTTCATAAGAATAGAAAAACGATCCCCCATTTTATGCCTAACAGAAGCTTTACTAAGGTTTACAGCTATTATATTCAGTCAGTCAGTTAAGTGCCATATGTGATACATGCTTGGATGATCATGTCTTGAAAGAAACATGACTGACTAAGCAGAAGATTGTCCTGCATTAGGTTGCCATTACTTTCTATGGTAGACTGGTTGCCAACCAAGATTATAGAACCTAGTCTGTCTTGTTATTTAACCCATAGATGGAAGGATAAAAGATGGATTAATACCTTTTCTAAGGGTATTTGTGCGTAAGTGAATGCAATGAATTCAACTGGAATTTGAACTCAGCTCTTCGATTTCTTGTTCTGATATACACTGCACCACAACGCACAACCTTTCAACAGTAATTGGTTCCAAATCATTTTGTTATTGTAAGGATGTATCGTCTCACATGATGTATTCAACCTATACGAGAAACTGATTCTAATAAGTTCTACCAGGATTCATTATTAGTAGCTGTAATCATAACATTAGATAGGCAGATGACACAATGTTGATGGTAGACATGTAAAGGAAACTGCAAAAACTCCTACAGAAGGTAGTAAAGGAAAGCAAGAAGAAAGGACTAATTAACTAATTAGCAAGAAGACAAAATTTGTGGTTGTCAGTAAGAGGGAGAGCCCGACATGCAAATTACAAATTGAAGATACCAAAATCAAACAAGTACAACAATTTAAATATCTGGGAAGTCTTTTCAACAGAGAACGGAAACTGCAACACCAAATTCTGAAGATGTATTGCAATAGCAAAAGTTACTTTCGAAAATCTAAGCCAAGTATTAAGAAACAAAAATATTTCCTTAGAAACAAAGAAAAGTGTAATAATTTAAGGTAGTGGGAAAATGAATTAAACTGAATTGCTAGACCAGAACTAATAATATTGCTGATTTTTATTTGGGTTTTATCAAAGATCTCCAGATATACAAGAGGATGTAGATCTTTATAAGAAAACATTAAGCATTAAATATAAAATCTCTCTATTAAAACAAACTTTTATGTTTCTCAAGTTCACTAATTAGGAAGCTACAAGAACTCTTTCAGGTATTATTGAGTGAAAACGAGAAGAAAGGACTCAATATCAATTATAAGAAGACTGAAATCATGGTTATTAGCAAAATGGCCACACCAACATGCAAATTACAAATTGGTGATGCCATAATCAAACAAGTACAACAATTGAAATATCTGGGAAGTCTTTTCAACAGAGGACAGAAACTGCAACACAAAAATTTGAAGATGTTTTGGGATAGCAAAAGTTCCTTCGAAAATCTAAGTAGAGTATGAGAAAAAAAGAAATATTTCATTAAAAACAAAGAAAAGTGTAATAATTCAGAGTGGTGTTAAAGTGAATTAAACCGAGTTGCCAGACCAGAACTAATAATATTGCTGATTTTTATTTGGGTTTTATCAAAGATCTCCAGATATACAACAGGATGTAGATCTTTATAAGGAGACATTGGGTATAAAATATAAAATCTCTTTATTAAATCAATCTTTTATTTTTCTCAAGTTCACTAATTCGGAAGCTACAAGAACTCTTTCAGGTATTATTGAGTGAAAACGAGAAGAAAAGACTTAATATCAATTATAAGAAAACTGAAATCATGGTTATTAGCAAAATGGACACTCGAACATACGAATTACAAAATGAAGATACCATGATCAAAGAAGTAAAAAAATTTAAATATCTGGGAAGTGTTTTAACATGATGGAAAGTACAACACTGAAATCTGAAATCTCATTGAGATATTGAAAGATGTCTTCTAAAAGCTAAGCAAAATAATTTCTTTTCCATATTTAACTCATCTGGCTTTTTCATTAAAGATGAAATTGCAGCAGTTTTTGATTATAGCTTGAAAAAGGTCTTGCTTAAGGAATAATCATGTTATATGCCTTACATTTCTATTTAGAACACATAATACTGTTCTGTATAAGTCTCCATTGTAACTGATGATCTTAACCAATGTGCTGTCACCTGGCTCTCCAAAGACCCTTAAAACATGAATCAGTTATTCCAACAGTTTTCTATCAGAAATCAGTTTTTGACTTCAAGTCATGGGACTTAAATTGCTGTCTCTATTTTCTTCTTTTATGTGCTATGCAACTTCAGGACATTGGTGGTCGTGGCTCTCCACAACTTTCTGTCCCTTGTTTTTAATAAGCTTTGTCTTTTCTCTCACTCTCCTAAACCCTGTTCTACCATCCATTAACTCCAGCCCACCAAGTAAATTACATGCTGCTTTCTTTATCACTCTTACATTCAATCTGTCCTGTGAGTATCAAATTTTCCATGTCTTCCTTCCTTATTATATGCCCTATAAATTTCAACTGCCTCTTTCTGATGTAAGTAAAAGTTTCTTTTTTGCTTCTATTCTCTATAAAACCTTATGGTTGATTATATGATCGGTCCATGTCATTCTCAGCATCTTTCTGTTGAGCTACATTGCTGTTGCTACAAGTCTCTTCTTCATTTGTAAGGAGATGGTTCAGTATTCACTACTATGTATGAGGACTGATATTACATAACAGTTCAGTACACTTTTCTTTGTTTCTAATGAGATTTTCTTGTTTCTTAATACTTTGCTTAGCTTTTAGAAGGCATCTCCAACATTCCCTGCCATATAGGAGGACTGATATTACATAACAGTTCCGTATTTTTTCTTTGTTTTTAATGAGATTTTCCTGTTTCCTAATACTTTGCTTAGCGTATGGAATGTATCTTTGAACATTCTAATGCATCTTCAGATCTCAGATCACAAAACCAGTTTTCAAATAACAATGCTCTTTTCTAAATGGTTATTTAAAAATATTTCCAATATGCATTTTAGATCATGATTCATTCTTTTCTGATACACTTTTTTGATTTTCTGATGAGTGCCACGAATGGCTTTCCTGATAGGGTTATGTAGAGATACGATCTATATAGTGCAGAAATCCAATTCTTGTCAAAGTTCCCAATCATGCATCCTTTTTGTTACCAAATCACTCATTTGATTGGTCGCTCATTTTGATTGGTGTGGTTTTTTTTAGCTACTGACTTGCACTCAATTTTTTCTTGTTTATTGATGCATGACTGTTAGAAAAGACATTTTTGTTCAGAAACATACAATGTAGTCATGAATTTTATAAATATCTTACTCAAAATTCATCTAAATCCCATAATATTTATTTTCTGAATCCTTACAAAACAGATAAGAGTTCTTTATTCATAAAGACAGTATTAGGGTTAAGCTTGACAATTTGTGAATGAAAATATTGATTTTTTATGTTTGAGTGAAATTTTCAGAAAAGCTATTTCATTTCTTCATATATATATATATATATATGCACAGTATTGTGCAAAAGTATTAGGATAAGAACTATTTTATCTTTTATGAGATATCAAAATAAATTTTAAAATCACCCCTGTTCTAATACTTTTGCACACTACTGGTATTGTGCAAAAGTATTAAGACAGGGGTGATTTTCCTAAAAACCTCACTGAAATTCAAATACAGAGTGAAAAGCCAAGTAAATTGCTAATAAATACTGATTATTTAAAACTAGATGTAAAAGATATGCATTAAAAAGAAGTAGCCTCTAAAATTAAATTATAGTTGCATGAAGAGTCTGGAAGAAATTATAAAAAATCATGATAATAATAATATTCTAAATGAAAATTTAAACCTAATTGTAAATAAGAACCATCCAATAACTGGAATCAATAATTTCAACAGTACTAAATGTAATTGTGGAAAACCCTATAGAGTGTCCTTTGGAAAACAGGTGTCTTACAGAATCTATTGTTTATCAATATACTATTTTTTCTACGGTAAACCCAGTAATATGAAGATTTATGTTGGTAGCACTAAGAATTCACTGAAAAAAAGGTTTTATCAAGACATGTTTTCATTTTATAATAATAAGTACAGAAATAGAACATCCTTATTGAAATATTATTGGCATCTAAAATAAAACAAATATGACACCCACATTAAAATGGAAAATTTGAAAAAAAGCCAGAATATGTAAACAACACATGCCCCTTGCATCTATATGGAAAACTATACATTAAATTTCTTAAGAATGAAAATCTATGAAATAAACGTAATGAAATAAATGTCATATGTAGATATTGCAAAATGTTCACCTAAGAATATGGTTAAAAAGATACTTCATTAAAGAATATCTATTAACTTAGATATATCTAATAATTTGTTTTGTATTATGATATAACAATAATTAACCCTCTAGGGCCATTTGTATCATATTTGATACAGTATGAAAACAAGCCTTGAAAGAAATATTTTCCTGAAAAATTTTTTAAGAGAAATATTTTATAAATTTCAAATGAAAGCAGTACTGACTGCTCAGTCAATGAATACCAAATGTTTCCTTATAGGGAAATACCAAATGTTTCCTTATAGGGAAATACTGTATCAAATATGATACGAATGGCCCTAGAGGGTTAAGTAGTAATTAGTGGGGGATCTGTTTATTACTTCATAACAATATAGAACTGATCCCCCACTTTATGACAAGCAGAAGCCTTAATCATATTGTATTATTAAGTAGTAATTAGTGGGGGATTTGTTTATTACTTCATAACAATATAGAACTGATCCCCCACTTTATGACAAGTAGAAGCCTTAATCATATTATATTATTAACCCTCTAGGGCCATTCGTATCATATTTGATACAGTATGAAAACAAGCCTTGAAAGGAATATTTTCCTGAAAAAATTTTTAAGAGAAATATTTTATAAATTTCAAATGAAAGCAGTACTGACTGCTCAGTCAATGAATACCAAATGTTTCCTTATAGGGAAATACTGTATCAAATATGATACGAATGGCCCTAGAGGGTTAAAAAAAATGGAATAAAATGTATTCTGAAGCCAAATAAAAATAGTATAAAGTATAACTATATACACAGGTCCCTTTAAGTCAGATTAAAAATATAAAATTTTTTCTTTCTTTTTTGTTTTAAAAAGACTAGGATACAGAGAAATCAAAGACAATAATCTTTGAACAATACTTGATACATGAACAAGGAAAAAAAAAGCATTCCAGACGGTGGCTCAATCAAGTGACACACTTCCAATTAAGATGGAAAGAAGAAAATCTGTATTCCTCCAAAATAGAACTTATATTTTCAAATTTAAAAGTTGAACTCTATTCTGATTAGTTAAATTAAACACACATAAATTTTTCTGTCTTTGCCCATCCATATTAACTCTTTAAATAAGAAGCATATTGCTGTCTACAATTAAATGAAAATCATTTTCACCATTCTTTAATTCCCAGAAATATTTAAGAAGAACAGTTTTGTATATGGCTTTGAAAATATCAGAATGCATTCTTTTAAAGAGACCGTTTTTTATACATTTCTTCAGAAAGATTTGTTGCCACGACAATAATCAAAACAACAAAGGGGAAAAAAGATAGACATGGTGGGGGTAAATAAAAAGTAGACATGGTGGGAGTAAACAAAAGGTGAACCTGGAGGAAGTAAATAAAAGTAGACATTGTTAGGGTAAATAAAAGGTAGACATGGTGGGGTAACAGTGAGACATGGTGGGGATAAATAAATGGTAGACATGATGGGGGTAAATAAAAGGTGGACATGGTGGAGGTAAATAAAAAGTAGACATGGTGGGGGTAAATAAAAGGTAGACATTGTGGGAGTAAATAAAAGGTAGACATTGTGGGGGTAAATAAAAAGTAGACATGGTGGGAGTAAACAAAAGGTAAACACGGTGGAAGTAAATAAAAGTAAACATTGTTAGGGTAAATAAAAGGTAGACATGGTGAGGGAAAATAAAAAGTAGACATGGTGAGGGGGAGATAAAAGGTAGACATGGTGGGGGTAAATAAAAGGTAGATATGGTGATGGTAAATAAAAGGTGGACATAGTGGGGGTAAATAAAAAGTAAACATGGTAGGGGTAAATAAAAGGTAGACATGGTGGTGATAAATAAAAGGCAGACATGGTGGTGGTAAATAAACGGTAGACATGGTGGGTTAAATATGAATTAGACATTGTGGCATTAAATAAAAGGTAGACATGGAGGGGGAAAATAAAAAGGTAGACATAGTGGGGGTAAATAAATTGTAGACATGGTGGGGGTAAATAGAAGGTAGACATGATGGGGATAAATAAACGGTAGTCATGGTGGGGCTAAATAAAAAGTAGACATGGTTGGGGTAAATAAAATGTAGACATGGTGGGGTAAATAAAATGTACACATGGTGGGGGTAAATAAAAAGTAGACATGGTGGGAGGTAAACACAGAACCAAGACTGAAATAAATTTATTGTAAGTTCTCTCTCTACTTGCATAAAGTTGATCAATGAACTTTGATATAAAGAGCTTCTAAAAACCATAACTGTTTAAATGACTGGTAGATAGATATGGAATAATGTTTGCAAATTTGATTTGGAACATTAAAAATAAAATTAATGTCTTTAGTTTAAAATGTGTGAGGCATTATGCTTAAATGAATGTGGCAAATAAGAAAACCTGGCAACCATCTTGATATCTGGGAAGTATGGCTGAAAAAAAAATAGAATCATTTTTTTCTCTTTCATAATATTTTTTTAATCATATCTCTCTATCTTGGTTTTTCCATATCTATCTATCTATCTATCTATCTATCTATCTATCTATTTTTATAATCATATCGCTCCAAAAAACAATTTTACTGCCACTGTTTTGCAGGGGGTTACATAGGAAGAAAGTTATGAGAAAGAGTGCCAGGTTATAGGGGGTGTTAGAAAGTGGGTAAGAGAAGGATGATAATACTGATGAGTATGGATGGAGAAAGGAGCATGAGAGAGAGAGAGGATGCAGGTTAGTGAGATAGGTGATGACTATTGACTTTACATTTAAATTCTTGGAGCTGTCAGGGAAACAGGTAAATGGAAGGGAATTCCACAGGTGGGAAGTGCGAGAAAAGAAGCTACTGGAGTAGAATTTGAGTTTACATTTTATTGGTTTCACAGTAAAAGGGTGGGACCTAGTTGCTAATGTTGTGGTTCGAGTAAATTTATATATAGGAGGCACTAGTGAGCTAAGTTCATCAGAGCATGTGAAAGCAGAGAAGCCGTGAAAGTATTTGTAGAAGAGGCACAGGGAAGCCACATTGCACTGGTGAGAAAGTGACTGCATCTGAGTCACCAAGTATATTAAATAATATAATGGGTAGTTGTTATTTGTTTTAAAATGTGCAAATGGAAGCTGATTTCAGGACAGCACTAATATAGTCAATCCCAAAAACATTTTTTTGATATTATTGATGGCTGTGTAGTAGAAGGAAGGCTACACCCACTATGGTGTCAGTCCTGCCATTTCTATTTGGCTGATAGCCAAGGTGTATAGTCTGGTTTCGTTTAGTTGTTTGTTTTGCCAGCATATCTACCCTTTCAGATCATTTAATTCTGAAGAATTTGTTTGGTTTTTGTTTATTGCTTGTTGATCTTTTGCGAGTTTATAGATGTTGAGATGTATTTAGAGGTGTTGTGATTTGATGTGTGATGGTTATATGCTATCTTCTTTTGCAACTATATTTTGTTATATAATTTTGTTGCTTCTAGAAATTCTAAAAGGTCATTTAGGTCAGCTTTGTTAAAGATGTCTTTCAGATTGTCTTCTTGATAGTTTCTCAATCGCATTTGTTCAAGAAATAGGACGTGAGTTAGTGTTTGGTTTGGAGAGTAATGTTGAACTTATTATGAGAAGAATGTCGTGAATCAAGGAAAAAGATTATTTTATCAGTCAGAGAAAAATAAACTGATAGAGTATAAGGTGATGATGAAAGAATCAGTTATCATCATTTCCATGTATATAACAATTCCTAACATAAAGAAGTAAATGAGCCATTTATAACTATACAAAATCTGTTTACAAATATCGACATTTTTCCCTTGGGAAGATCAAATTTTTTCTGATCCACAGCTGTCTAAAAAATGAAAGAAATTAAAGTAAATACTAGTCAAAAATTAATAATAATGGCTGACAATGCTTAGTCTAATAAAAAATGAAGACGAAAGTAAATACTAGTCAAAAATTTATAATAATGGCTGACAATGATTCATCTAATAAAAAATAAAGATGAAAGTAAATACCAGTCAAAAATTAAGAATAATGGCTGACAATGCTTCATCTAATAAAAAATGAAGATGAAAGTAAATACTAGTCAAAAATTAATAACAATGGCTGACAATGCTTCATTTAATAAAAAATAAAGATGAAAGTAAATACTAGTTAAAATTTAATAATAATTGCTGAAAATGTTTTACTGAATAAAAAATAAACATAAAAGCAAATACTAGTCAATAATGAATAATAATGTCTGACAATGGTTCATGTAATAAATAATGAAGATGAAAGTAAATACTAGTCAAAAATGAATAATGTCTGACAATGCATCATTTAATTTAAAAATGAAGATGAAAGTAAATACTAGTCAAAATTTAATAACAATATCTGACAATGCTTTATTTAATAAAAAATAAAGATGAAAGTAAATACTAATCAAAAATTAATAATAATTACTGACAATGTTTCATCAGTAAATTTTTGATTTTGTGCATGAATGCCGTTACCTCTTCAAGCTTTTCTTAAATATCCATGTTTCTGTGCAAATGTATATGCTGAACTCCAATCAACGAATAGATAATGAAGAAACCTACCTTTTTTTTATTTTTATCAACCAGAAAAAAATCGAACTTTTTTCGCTCTTTATCTCACCCTCAACAACCTTTGAAATATGTCATTCAGTGCTGAATGACTTTAGGCGTAGGAAGCTAATTTCAGCCTATTTACTTCCTTTGTGCAATTACTACATGATTTGTTTTGTTTCGGAACTCAATTTCCATTGAAAGTTGATTGTATTTGCGTGTTTTTTTCTACTTTATTTTGGGGTGTAAAATTTTTTTTAAGAAAGTTAACTTTCAAATAGAAATTTAGGGTTAGGGTTATTGTGTGTTTTTTTCCTTTTTTTCTTCGTAATGAATTTAAGAAAGTTGCATGTACTAAATTTGAGAAGAAAGTTAACTTTCTTAAAAAATTTCCATTTGAAAGTTAACTTTCTTAAAAAATTTCCATTTGAAAGTTAACTTTCTTAAAAATATTCTATACCCCCACCAAAAAAAGAGAAAATAAAAAAACATGCAAATACACACAAATTTCAGCAGAAATGGGGTTGTGAAACAAAACAAATCGTGTAGTAATTACACAAAGGAAATAAATAAACCAAAATAAGCATCCTGTGCCTAAAGTCATTCAGCACTTAATTAGATATGAGAATGGTGGTGAGGGGTGAGATAAAAAGCTAGAAGAAGTTCGATTACTTTCTGGATGTTAACATCAATAAAGGTAAGGTTTCTTCAATAAAGAATTATTGATTAGAGTTCAGCATATACATTTGCATGGAAATAAGGATGTTTTGAAAAATTTGAAGGGGTAAACACCTTCGAGCACTAAATCAAAAATTTTCCTCTTCATCTAAAAAATAAATAAACATAAAAGTAAATTCTTGTCAAAAAATAAAAATAATGGCTGACAATGCTTTATCTAATAAAAATGGAGTTGAAAGTAAATACTAATCAAAAATTAATAATAATGGCTGACAATGCTTCATTTAATAAAAAATGAAGTTGAAAGTAAATACTAGTCAAAAATGAATAATAATGGCGGACAATGCTTCATCTAATAAAAAATGAAGATGAAAGTAAATACTAATCAAAAATTAATAATAATGGCTGACAATGCTTCATCTAATAAAAAATGAAGATGAAAATAAATACTAGTCAAAAATTAATAATAATGGCTGACAATGCTTCATCTAATAAAAAATGAAGATGAAAATAAATACTAATCAAAAATTAATAATAATGGCTGACAATGCTTCATCTAATAAAAAATGAAGATGAAAATAAATACTAATCAAAAATTAATAATAATGGCTGACAATGCTTCATCTAATAAAAAATGAAGATGAAAATAAATACTAGTCAAAAATTAATAATAATGGCTGACAATGCTTCATCTAATAAAAAATGAAGATGAAAATAAATACTAGTCAAAAATTAATAATAATGGCTGACAATGCTTCATCTAATAAAAAATGAAGATGAAAATAAATACTAGTCAAAAATGAATAATAATGGCTGACAATGCTTCATCTAATAAAAAATAAAGATGAAAGTAAATACTAGTCAAAAATTAATAATAAAGGAAAGGAAATATTAGTCAAAAATTAATAATAATGGCTGGCAATGCTTTACCTAATAAAAACTAATGAAACAAAATACTAATCAACTCATAGCCATCTTTTTCACCAAATTCACAAGCCAATACTTTTACCCACTACTCATTGTTCTTGATGCAACAAAATTCATGAATAATTATATTGGATATACTATAACATTCCGAGGAAGAAGACTCACATTACCCCTATCTGATCTTAGCTCTAATAGGACTCATTAAAATACACATGGAGCTCTATCAAAGACCATCTTTAACATTGTTGATAAGACAATTATAATGACCTCATTTACTTTGAAAAATATGCATGAATAATGGAAGAATTTTTAATAATAAAGAAAAGGCCAACACTCTGTAATATCAACTGTGAACATAGTCACAGTGTGCTGACTGTGTTTGGAATATAAAACATTCCTATGAATCTAGTTGCATACATCAAGCAATCCATATGTTCATTTAAAGTAAAACAATATTCATCCGTGATAATGGTAAATACTGTAGCTGAAAGCATTCAGACATACAGAATGTTTTGACACTTTCTATGTAATTTATTATGATTTGCGTTTCAGTTTTGTTTAACGGCATATCAACCTCAGTGGGTTATTTAACACCAAAAAGGTTGGCTTTTAAGGTATTCTTTTTTGATGTTCGGTTATAGTGAGAAGGTTGATTTAGTCAGATTTTAATTAAATTTTTTTGTTGTTATTCTTTTTTATTTTAGAAAACTGAAAATGTCTTCTAGTTTCTTTTCTAGTTTTTCAAAAATCTTTTGCTGAGAAAAATTTTTTTTCAAAAATGTATTGTTGGTAATATTTTTCCTTAAAAAATGTATATTTTTCTATAAAAGCCTATTTTTTTTTTTTTTTTTTTAATCATTTCACCCCGAGCAAGGCAGAAACGCCACTGATGTGCAGGGGGTTACATAAATGTAGAAAGATTAATTAGAAAAGAGTGAGGAGTACAAGCTAGTTAGAAAGGAACAATAGAAAGCTGAGAAAGCAGGTGCAATGACAGATACATGGGCGGAGAGAACGTGAAGATTATACAGGGGAGGGGAGGGAGCTAGAGTCCAGTGGTTAGTAGGTGAGTATTAACTTTGCTTTTAAATTTCTGGAGGTCGTAGCCGTCAGGAAAGCAAGAATACGGGAGTGAGTTCCACAGGCGGGAAGTGCGAGAGAGGAAGCTGCAGGAGTAGAATTGTCGTCTGCGTTTGGCTAACCTGACTGTGAATGGGTGGGACCCAGTTGCCAGTCTGGTTGCACGGGTAAACACCTGTTGAGGAGGCATCAGTGACTTAAGCTCATCTGAGCAGAAGCCATGAAAGTATTTATAGAAGAGACAGAGGGAGGCCACATTTCGACGATGGGAAAGTGGCTGCAGACGAGTCGCCAGTTTTTATGTATATATTTCTATAAAAGTGTAGGAGTGGTCCGATTTTAATCAAATTTGATACACTCATAGACAAAGACATAAGAAATGATATTCAGAAGTTTCAAGGTTGCAGTTCTTACAATAGTGCAGAAAATCGATAATATATATATATATATATATATATAAAAGGCAAGATGTTTGTGTGTGTGTCTGTTTATATGCCTGTATGTCAGTATTTTTTTCAGCCCTTTTATTTTAGTTTTTGCTTCGGGTTTGGCTCTAAGTAGGTATAATTGTAGTACCATTTACTCAGAGGACATTTAGCCTTCAAAATTCAGTTTACGACAAAAAAAAACTTATTTGATATTAATACCAGGAAATCAAAATTTGACTTACATCCATTCATTTTTCTTTCAGGCTACAGTTTCGCTTTAACTGGAAGTAACTATTGCTTTTTAGTCTTTCGTGCCAACGTCCAAAGAGTCTGATCTCCAGGACTGTTGATTAGTTTTAAAGCAACACCGGGCTATACTGCTAGTATATATATAAATTGGGATCAAATGCAGATTAGAATGTTAGGGTGAGGAAGAAATTAGAAATATTTTTAAATCAAATATTTTTTACTTTTATTTTATGTTTTGGAAGTAAATCATGGAAGAGAAATTTCCAGCAATTCCATAATTCTTGTCTGAAACATTTCTGGTGAAGCATAGATAAAACTGAAACATTAAATTTATAAACATTTCTTATTTGTTCCTCAGTTAGCACAGATGATTACATTGTGCATAAAATATAATAAAAATGTATATTTATTCTTAATATACACGTCCTAACGTTCTGTGTGACTAAACTCAACTCATCAATTCCCTCCTCTGACTTCTTGATCCCTGGTTATCTTCTCCTCTTAATGAAGGATTCCACTGTCCATATGCATGGGCTGGGGGTCTACGTTAGTGAACACCTCTCTGTAGCTAGGGTGACATCACTCGAATACACTGACCACCAATATGTATGTCTCCATCTGTCACTTCTCAGTTCGGTTAGCTACCTTTTCTTTCTTTACCATTCCCCTCCTCTCCCAACTGCTCCCTTCTAGACAGCATTTCTGACAATTTAGATAAGGCTACTTCCTACCACCCATTTGCTCACATATTTGTGTTCAGACATCTTAATGCCCATCATGCTGAGTGGCTTAAAGACTCTGTTACTGATTCAGCTGGCATCCCTGCCATGAACTTTGCCATTTCCCAATCCCTTACACAAGTAGTGAACTTCCCCACACACTTTCCAAGCACTCTCTCTGGATACACCTCTCTACTATATCTATGCTTTACCTCTGCACCTGACTCCTGCAAAGTCTCGCAGCTTTGCCCTCTCGGCAACTCCGACCGTGCTGTTGTCTCTCTTAATATTTCTCTCAACTCTCACTCCTCCCAGGAGCCTCCAACCTATAGGACCTCCTACTGCTACCAGGGAGCTGACTGGGATGCCTTTCACAATTTCCTATGTGATGTCCCTTGGGGAAAAGTGTTCGATCTCCTAGTTGATGACTGCGCCTCTGAAATTTCGTCCTGGGTGAAAGCTAGCATTGATGCCATCATACCTACCAGGAAGTTTTGTCTCAAACCTCATTCCTCCCCTTGGTTCTCTCCTGCCTGTTCAGCTGCCATTGCCCACAGAAACCACTACTTCTGACTATTTCGGAGACAGTCATCTGACCACAATAGGCGACTATTCACATCTGCTTGTAATGAGTGCAAGAGAATCCTGAATGACACCAAGCAGTTGTTTGCTGAGAGAATGAGACAGCGCATAGCTGACCACAAGTTTGGCTCCAAGGACTAAGGTGGTTATGCAAACGGGTGCTGAACAATAGCAAATCCTTTATCCCTCCTTTAATCAATGTATTTAAGGTCTCCACACCATCAGCGGAAAAGGCTGAGTGCTTTGCTCACAGATTCTCATCTAACTTCACATTTGACTCATCTGGGGTACCCTCATCCGACTTCCCTATTAGAACTGAGGCTAAACTGTACGATGTATACATTACCCCGACAGTAGTATCCCAGGTAATATCAAAACTTGACCCCCCATAAGGCGAGTGGTGGTGATGGAATCCCAGTGATTATCCTTTAGAAATGCGCCCCTGAACTTTCCTCTGTCCTCTCTAAACTGTATAACTACTGCCTTTCTACTTCCTGTTTTCCTTCATGCTGAAAGTCCTCTTCTGTCATTCCAGTATTTAAGAACTCTGGTGAACCCTTGGACACATCCAACTATTGTCCTATCAGCCTTCTACCAATTTTCGGGAAGGTGTTCGAGGCCATTATTAATGCTAAAATAGTTCAACATCTTACTGCCCATAAACTCTTCTCTGACAGGCAGTATAGCTGTTGCTTTGCCAGGTCCACAGCCAGCATACTAACGACCATTATGGAGTACATGTTCCAGGCCCTTGAGGAGTCCGGCAAGGCTCATGCTGTTACTCTGGACATCTTCAAGGCTTTTGACAGAGTTTGGCATGCTGGCCTTCTATGCAAGCTATGGCATAATGATATTACCGGACACTTGTTTGATCTGATCCAATCTTTTCTAAATAACCGTATAATGAAGGTTGTCTTGAATGGGCATGCCTCCACATCCTACTGTACAAACGCTGGTGTCCCTCAAGGCTCTATCCTAGGCCCAATGCTCTTCCTTATTTTTATAAATGACCTCCCAGATGAGGTCAAGAGCCAAGTACGCATCTATGCAGATGACACCACAATTTACTCCCACATCAGTGAGAAACCCGGCGTGGCGGACAAACATAATCTTGCTGCTGATCTTGAGAGGGATCTACATTCTGTTGTGAATTGGGGTAAGAAGTAGTTTGTAAATTTCAATGTGTCTAAGACCAAGCTGCTGTCTGTCAGTCATCACAGACAACCTCTCCTGCCTCCCATAAGCATGGACCAAGCGAGTCTCCCTGAGAGGAATACACTGTGCCTCCTTGGCCTTACCCTCTCTTCTGATCTCAAGTGGAACCACTACATTGAGTCAATAGCTAAATCTACTGCTAGGAAGGTTGGGTTACTGTGTCAGGCCAGGATGTTTTTCCCACCTGAATCCATCCTGCATATATACAAATCAACCATTCGTCTGTGCAGGGAGTACTGCTGCCATATATGGTCAGGCGCCCCTGCTGTTCATCTCAGTGTTCTTGTCAGGCTCCAAAGAAGAATCAGTAATGTGATAGGTACTGACTTGGTGGCTCGACTCCAGCCACTTCCCCACCGACGGGATGTGGCTTCCCTTTGTCTGTTCTATAAATATTTTCATGGCTTCTGCTCCAACGAACTTAAGTCACTGGGGCCTCCGCAACAGGTGTTTACTCATGCAACCAGACTGGCAACTGGGTCTCACCCATTCACAGTTAGATCAACCAAATGCAGACGGCAATTCTACTCCTGCAGCTACTCACACTTCCTGCCTGTGGAACTCGTTTCCATATTATTGCTTTCCTGATGGCTACAACCTCCAGGAATTTAAATGCAATCTCAATACTCATCTATTTACCACTTAACTCTAGTTCTTTCTTCACCACCCTGTATATCTTTTCGTTTCTCTCTACCTTTGCAACTGTCATCACACCTGTATTCCCATCCTTCTCTTGCTCCTTTCTAACTGATTCGTCTTTCTCTTCACTCTCTCCTGTCTAATCTTTTTACTCTTATGTAGCCCCCTGCACATCAGTGGCGTTACCGCCTTGCTCGGGGTGATATGATGAAAAAAAAATACAGTTCTGTGCAAAAATATTAGGACGAGAACTATTTCATCTTTTATGAGGCATATTGACAGAAAATAAACAATTTAATGAAAGTAATTTTATTTGATTTACTCAACAAATGCTTTAACAAGAAAAAAAATACATGTTACAAAATAAATTTAATATTTAGCATAATAACGTTTTGCTTTGTTCACAGCCTTCATTCTGTCAAGCATTGACATCACATGATTCTTCAATGTAACTAATGGTATCTCCTGCCAAGCAGCTTGTATTTGTTTCCAAAGTGTGTCTTGCAAAGTAACATTAGATTTATCAATTTGAGAGCGGGGAATAAGAAAAAAGTCAGTCATATCCAAGGAGAATAGAATAATGTGTACTTTCAAAATAACTTGTTTCATAGAAGATAGGAAAAATTAAATATAACTTCTTTTTAATACATTTCTTTTACACCTAGTTTTAAATAATCACTATTTATTAGCAATTTATTTGGCTTTTCACCCTGTATTTGAATTTCAGTGAGGTTTTTAGTAAAATCACCCCTGTCCTTATACTTTTGCACACTACCGGTAGTGTGCAAAGGTTTTAGGACGGGGGTGATTTTAAACTTTATTTTGATGCCTCATAAAAGATAAAATAGTTCTTGTACTAATACTTTTGCACAGCACTGAATATATATATATATATATATATATATATATATACTGATTCATTACACCTTTCCAGATTAACGTTTTTTCTACATACATGAAATGGAAAGGTTATTTTGAATCGGTTGTTAGGTCTGATGCTAGGAGTGTTGGTTTAGTGTCGTGCTAGACAATATTTCTCATCTGAATCTATTGTACGCATTTATAAATGTACCATCTATCGAAGCATTGAATATTTGCCTCTCTTATATGTTCAGATTTTTCATAAAATCCCCCCCACCACCAAAAAAAAAAAAAAATTGGTAAAGTCATTGTTCCTGACCTGACATCAAAGTTTCAGTCACTTGTTTGCGACTTTTCTGTAAATACTTTCATGATAATTGTTCTGAAGAACTTTTCTTCTTTGCTACCTCAACTTTATAAATTTAAGGCCAGTACTAGATTGGCAGCTAGGTCTCATCATTTTAGAGTTGAAATGGCTAGATATTACTGTAAGCTCTATGCTAACAGTTTCTCTCTCTCTTGTGGAACTCTCTTCCGGCTTCTTGCTTTCCACTCAACTTTGATCTTCAAAAATTTAAATGCAATGTCAATCGTTATCCTCTGTTTTCTTAATTCCTGTTCTTTTATTGTTCTCTCTCCTTAATTATGTTTTCTTCTTCTCATATTATTATAAGTCCTATGCTAACAGTTTCTTCTCTCGCTTGTGGAACTCTCTTCCGGCTTCTTGCTTTCCACTCAATTTTGATCTTCAAAAATTTAAATGCAATGTCAATCGTTATCCTCTGTTTTCTTAATTCCTGTTCTTTTATTGTTCTCTCTCCTTAATTATGTTTTCTTCTTCTCATATTCTTGAACACTCAGGGGACTTATTGCCTTGCTTGGGGCAAAATGATTAAAATAAGTTTAGTTTTTTATTAAAGAACAAAAAATGAAATAAATGTAATATTTTGATACTATAAAATTAATGAAAAGAGTTATTTATTATAGATGTTGTAATATAAAGTTAATGTTATATAATTAAATTCAGTAAATTTAATTTTATATCTTCAGATAGTTTAAGTGAGGTGTACAATTGACCTTAGAAATGTTAAGGTTCTTTTGGACATTCTTGTGAATAGTTATGTGAGAAATTGAAATAAAATCAATTATAATATTAACAAGAAGAATAATAATTAATAATAAATAAATAATTTTTCCCAGAAATGGTTTTGGTCATCTTTATAACTCAATTTCTGAAAAAACAGAATCACGTTTTTTTTTCTATTTTTCAATGCCGATCATTCAGATGTATTTTGCAGTACCTCAAATGACGAAGTAAGTACAACCTTTACTTTGGTCATTCTAGGTCAGCACAAGGCCATTATAACTACCAACGAAATAAGTACAACCATTATTTTGGTCGTTCTAACTCAGCAGAAGTCTAATATGAGCTAACATGAGCTTTTACTACTGTAAAAATAGGTACAACGCTTACTTTGGTTGTTCCAACTCAACAAGAATATATGGATCATATCTCAACATTATATGGATCATATCTCATCACTATATAGATCATATCTCAACATCATATGGATCATATCTCAACATATGGATCATATCTCAACAACTCAACAATATATGGAATAGATTTCAACATTATATGGATCACATATCAAGATCATATGGATCAAATCTCACAATCATATGGATCATATCTCAAAAATATATGGATCATATCTCAACAATATATGGATCATATCTCAACATTATATGGATTGTGTCTCAACATCATATGGATCATATGTCAACTTAATATGGATTATATCTCAACAAAATATGGAATAGATCTCAACAATATTTGGATCATATCTCAACATCATATTGATCATATCTCCACATCATATGGATCATATCTCAACAATTCAGCAATATATGGAATAGATCTCAACATTATATGGATCATGTCTCAACATTATAAGGGTCATATCTCAACATTATATGGATCATATCTCAACATTATATGGATCATGTCTCAACATTATAAGGGTCATATCTCAACATTATATGGATCATATCTCAACATTATATGGATCATGTCTCAACATTATATGGGTCATATTTTTTACCAGAATCTTTTGTTGCTTTTTATCATGTTTAATTTTTCCCAGTGTCCACAACAAAAATAGATATTTTCATTAAACTTTCAATCCAAGCAAATCGCCAATTATGGGCCAAAAGTCACTGTTGAATAATAAATAGCAGCTTCGATTAAATTGTAGAGCCAAATTTGAATTCCAGTTGAATTCATTACATTCACTTATGACTAATACCCTTGGGAAAGGCATGAATCTATTTATTCTCTCTCCAACTATGGGTAAGTAACAGTGCAGACTGGGTTTTGTAAACTTGGTTGGCAACCAGTTTACTGATTTCTCATTCCGAGTCAATATCCATTGCCCCACAACGCACATGTGAATAGTGTAAATAATTACAATACCTCATCTCAGAAATATAGATAGATATTGAAGGTGAATATGGCAACAAAGATTAGGACAACAGTCCAAACAATGTGAATAGTGTAAATAATTACAATACCTCATCTCGGAAATATAGACGAATGTTGAAGGTGAATATGGCAACAAAGATGAGGACAACAGTCCAAACAACGTAAATAGTGTAAATAATTACAATACCTCATTTCAGTAATATAGACAGATGTTGAAGATGAATATGGCAACAAAGATGAGGACAACATTTCAAACAATTTAAACAGTATAAATAATTACAATACCTCATCTCAGAAGTACAGACATGCTTACTGTTAATTTTATTCTGATTAAATGCTTTTAAAATCTCATGGAACTGTTATCAACCATGTTTCTACCACTTCGTTCATTTATCCTGGATTGCATTTTTTTTTTAAAAAATTACAATAAACTGTTTGCATTATTTAGATTTGGGCTTTTGTCCTCATCTTTGTAGTTATTTTTCACTTGTGCATTCTGGCCTTCATCAGTTGCATGTTGATCTGGTTAACCTTGAAGGAATTTCAAAATGAACCCGTTATTTAATCTACAGTGGGGAGATTGTTCTCATTCCCCTAACCATGGGTGGCAGTATCTTGTGTTTTTTATTTACTACTAATCAGATAGGACTTTGTCCTCGTCCAAGTGCACAATTCCAGGCCCAGGAATTGAACTCGAAATTACTAGGTTACCAAATTTTTAATCCAATGCTTCAAACCATGAGGCTATTGTCCTGTGATAATAACAACAAAGATAAGGACAATAGTTCAAGTCTAAATCATGCAAATAATGAAACACCTCATCACATCATTTCAGGCAAATTTTAAAAAAGTTGCATTCTACCTTCAAATGCATAATCATATCGTCCGAAGCAAGGCATTTTACTGCCACTTTTTTGCGGGGGGTTACATAGGAGGAAAGTTATGGAAAAGAGTGACAGGTTATAGGGGGTGTCAGGAAGTAGGTAAGAGAAGGATGACTGTGGTCATAAAGTGAGAGATCAGTTTATATATTGATTGTAATGTAGAATTAATCCCCACTTTATATCCACATTATAATAGTATAGAATTTTTTGTTTTTTATAATCATATCACCTCAAGCAGGCAATTTTACTGCCATTGTTGTGCAGGGGGTTACATAGGAGGAAAGTTATGAGAAAGAGTGATATGTTACAGGGTGTGTCAGGAAGTGGGTAAGAGAAGGATGAGAATACTGATGAGTGGAATGGACGGAGAAAGGAGTATGAGAGAGAGGATGCAAGTTAGTGAGATAGGATATCACTATTGACCACAAACTATGAAATCACATTTCTAAAGGAACCAAATTCTTTAAAAGTACAATAAACTATGAAGTCACTTTTCTAAAGGAACAGATTTATTTAAAAGTACCGTAAACCATGAAGTCTCATTCCTTCTGGAAATAAAGTTTTTAAAAGTACTGTCAATTATTATTTTCACATTTCTAAAGGAACCAAATATTTTAAAAGTACAATAAATTATGAAGATACTTTTCTAAAGGACCGACTTTTTTAAGGTACCGTAAACGATAAAATCTCATTCCTTCTGGAAATAAAGTTTTTAAAAGTACTGTCAATTATTATTTTCACATTTCTAAAGGAACCATTTTTTTAAAAAGTACCATAAACTATGAAGTCATTTTTCTAAAGGAACCGATTTTTTAAAAGGTACCGTAAACCTGAAGTCTCATTCCTTATGGAAATAAAGTTTTTAAAAGTACTGTCAATTATTATTTTCACATTTCTAAAGGAATCAATTTTTTTAAAAAGTACCATAAACTATGAAGTCATTTTTCTAAAGGAACCGATTTTTTAAAAGGTACCGTAAACCTGAAGTCTCATTCCTTATGGAAATAAAGTTTTTAAAAGTACTGTCAATTATTATTTTCACATTTCTAAAGGAATCAATTTTTTTAAAAGTACCATAAACTATGAAGTCACTTTTCTAAATGAACCGATTTTTTAAAAGTACCGAAAATCACGAAGTCACTTTTCTAAAGGAACTGATTTTTTTTAAAGTACCGTAAACCATGAAGTCTCATTCTTCATAAAAATAAAGTTTTTAAAAGTACTGTCAATTATTATTTTCACATTTCTAAAGAAACAAATTTTTAAAAGTACAATAAACTATGAAGTCACTTTTCTAAAGGAACAGATTTTTTTTCAAATTACCGTAAACCATGAAGTCTCATTCCTTATGGAAATAAAGATTTATAAGTACTGTCAATTATTATTTTCACATTTCTAAAGGAACCAATTTTTTTAAAAGTACCATAAACTATGAAGTCACAATACTGGAACTGAATTTTTTAAACGTACAAGCACTTATGAACTCACATTTCTCATGGGACCACATCTTTTTAAAAGGACAAACAATCAGAAGAAAATATTATTTATTATTCTTTGCCCTTACCTTGTAATTGCTATATCAGCTTTTTGTAATGCTATCTGGGCCGCTCTTTGTGCCGATACGACAGCATTATCCACTCGCTCACGAAGTTTAGAGGTCCGTATCAAAAAAAGTTTATTTTTCTTTCCAGAAGATATCAAAATATTATTTTTATATTTCCCTTCTTCTCTCGTGCCATCTTTAAATGTCGTCACACCGTATCCGTATTTCTTGTTATTGTACCACTCTCCTTCGTACTTGAGGCCGTCTGATCGCTCACTTATACCAAAACCAGACCTTTTATCATTTTTCCACTCTCCCATATAACTCTCTGTAACATTGATGTCTGTTATATCGTCTTGACTAACAAAACTTAAATTGCTATCTGTGTACACTGACGTGTTGGTCATTCCGGACTGAGTGGAATCGGCGCTTACATGGCTAATGTTGCTGATGGTGCTGCGAACGGATCCACTTTGACGTTTCGGCGAATCGTTTATGTCTCCTGTGCTTTTCTGTTTCTTGAGCTTCAGGCCAGACATGAGGGTCTTGCGTAAGCTGTACTTCCCTTGTTTGTCAAAAATGGAACGTCGGGGCTGAGTGGGAGTCTCATCACTTCGAGCTTTCAGAACGAATCCGCCACGACTTTCATCGAGTTTCCGATCCCGATTTTTTACAACTTGCTCATCCTCATTTTCGCTTCTCAAAGATGTTAAGGAAGCTCGTAAGGCCTTGGGACGGTAGTGTGAGGCTAGGCCATAGGGTACACTCTGCCTCACACCGTAGCCATGTCGGGTGCCTCTTAGCCATTGTCCCTGATATGTACCTGGACAAAGAAAAAAAAAACAGGTTCATTAGAAAACGCTCAGTGGCTTAATTCATTTTTAAAAAATCAAAATATTTACTAAGATCATACACTCAAGGAAACAATAAGTGTAATTAATGTTTTTTGTGATGATGATGAGACAAAGTGGAAAATTTTATTAACAATCCATTTTGCCATAGAAATTTATGCTCTCTTTGGCTTCCTCAGATTAAAATAGTTTTGGCAGAGACATTAAAATTATACATTTGAAGTGGCTGTAGAAGGAACCAGAACCCAGTCCTAAACAAGTGATAAACTTTTCGTCTTCCCTTACAATAATCTCATTGGGTAACACTCTACTCTAAGTGTTTTTTGGGACGTTTTTATATCATTTCACCGCAAGCAAGGCATGATCACCATTGGTGTGCAGGGGCTTATAAGGAGAAGAAAAAACAAGGTACAGGAGATATCAAAGAAAAAATAAGAGATGGGTGGGAATCAAGGAGGTAAAATATGGCAATTGACATTGCATTTAAACTTTTGGAGATTGTAGCTAACAGGCAAGCAAGCAAATGAACAGGAGTTCCAGAAACGGGAAGTGTGAGAAAAGAAAATACTAGAGTAGAAGAGCTGAACAGTGAATTGGGTTAGGGTTAGGTGAATTGGCATGGCAAAGGAAGCATTCCAGAAGTTGAATAAAGTATTAAAAAACAGGACAATATCATTGAAGATGAAAGAAAAACTTGAAGCAGCTGAAATGTGGTTCTACAGAAGGATGTTGCGGATATTATGGATCGAACATAAGAGCAATGATGGGGTTTTGGAAATGATGGAAACGAAAAGGAAATTAATATTGAGCATCAGGAAGAGACATCTGAAGTTCCTGGGACATGCAATGAGGAAAGAGGACTTGGAAAACCTGATACTAACAGGCCAGATAGAGGTAAAAAGAGACGGGGAAAGCAACGGATAATATATTTGAAGAACCTAATCAGGCAGATGATGGAACGAAGGTTGCATGGTGTAACAGGAGAAGGCGTGCTCAGAGCCACAAGGGATTAGGAGATGTGGAAAGCCATGATCGCCTACGTCCTGAAGGGACAGGGCACATAGAAGAAGAAAACGCTAGCACGGAAGCAGCAAATGGAAGGGAGTTCCACAAATTGGAAGTGCAAGAAAAGAAACTGTTAGAGTAGAAGAGGCAGTTACATTGAACTATTTTGATGATAAAAAACTGGGACCTAGATGTCAACCTTGTAACATAAGTAAATACATGTGGTCAGGGAACCAAGGATAAAAGCTTATCAGAGTTATAAAAAAATAACAGAAAAGGAAGCTGTTGAGATACATAACTGTCAACAGCTTGAAAAGACATCAAAAGAGAGAATAAGGAAGCAAGACTTGGAGAAATTAACACTCACAGGAGATATTAAGAACTAAGACTAAGAGCTGTCAGGTATAGGGAGACATGGAAAGCCACGATCATCCACGTCCTTAAAGGACAGGGCACATAGAAGAAGCAGAAGAAGCTATCAAAGAAGCAGCAAATATAAGTGAGTTCTACAAATGGGAAGTGCAAGAAAAGAAACTGTTAGAATAGAAGAGGAGGTTACATTTAACAAATTAAATAAATAAGGCAGCAAGGCTTGGAGAAATTAACACTCACAAGAGAGATTAAGAACCAGAGACAATGAGGAAATCAGTGAGTGACATATTTGACAAGAATGAAGTATTGCTGTGATCAACAAATGATAGGAAGGCGTGGATTGCCACGATCACTGGCATGGCACTTTGTAAATCTACCCTAATTCAGTTCACATTTGTAAATAGAATGTGTCTGAATTATAATTTTCTTTGCTTCTGTTTTGCTCACATAATTATAAACTGTGCTTGTGTGTCCGATTAATATTATCTTGGGACCATTTTGTGGGGTTCTTTGAGGCCTGGTCACTGCCGAGCTTTGTATTAATAAAATATGAACTTAAGTAATCCCCGTTGAATTAGTTGCATATCGAATGAGGATGGATTTTCCATCAAGCTACAAGAACAAGTGGATTGTTTTGTTTGCTTCACTGGAAGCTTAATAGCGGAAAGGACGACAAAATTTTGTATTCAATGACAATATACAGTGTTGCAATTTTTGTAAATAGATTAAATACCATGGGATGGTTGGATATTTGTTTCTCTCTTATTTAATTTTGAAGTGATTTAGCTTCATGCATATTTATAAAATGTCAGATCTAAGGAGGTACAGTGGAGTCATGAATAGCTGCTCGGACTGAGAGTGAGACATAGTGGTTTGAATTGGAGAACTGAGTTTAAAATCCAGTTGAATTTGTTATGTTAATTTTCATGCTAATACACTTGGGAAAAAATATCTTCTCCACCCTCTCTCCAGATATTGGTAAATAGCAGGACAGGCTGACTCCTTTAGCCATGTTTGCTGACTAGTCTAGGAGGAAGAAAACTGTGAATTCAAACCAGCTGTGAATTAAAATTACAAGAAATTATAACGTTTTCATCCATGGTTGTATGAATTTGTTATAATTTCAAAAATTCTCCGTCACATGAGCATACAAAAAAAACTACCGTTACATGAGCATTCTTAAAAAAAACAATAAATGGTAAAATCAGTTATAGCAAATCACCTGAAGACACCACCCATGGTAGAAACCTAGGTCGCATAATAACTTGTTTATAAATGTAAAATATTAAAAGGTTCTACAACATAATTGTATTTAACACGTTTTAATACAAATGTGCACTGGTTTATTTTATTATTACCAAAAACTAAGTAATTAAAAAATCAATATATATATGTGTGTATATATATATATATATATATATATATATATATATATATATATAATGTAGAATATTTGTTATTTAAGTCAGGTAAATTCCAATAGGAATGTGCGTTGTGGTGCAGTGGATATCGGCTCCGAACGAGAAATTGGGGAGCCGAATTCATTGCATTCACTTACGTGCAAATACCCTTGGGAAAGGTATTAATCCATCTCTTCCTTCCAGTTATGGGTTAAATAATAGGACAGATTGGGTTCTATAGCCTTGGGTGGCAACCAGTCTACCGCAGAAAGCAATGACAATCTACTGCGGGATAATCTTCTGCCCAGTCAGTCATGTCTCTTTCGAGACATGATCGCCCAAGCGTGTTTCACATATGGCACTTAACTGACTGAAATTCCAATACAAACTCAAAAGAATTCAATGTTAAATTTATTTATTTAACAGAGTAATAAAATCTAGAAAAATCTTTGATATTCTACAATTTCATTACAGTTGTAGAATATCTAAAAGTTTTTTCAAACTATATATATATATATATATATATAGTCATTTGCAGACAGATCCGTCTTGCTGTACCACAGCTCATCAGTCTGGTTAGATGGCCAATTGCTTTTTACCCAGGACTGAAACTCGACCAAACGGGCGCCAGTCGGCAACCCCACCCCCGAGCCACAGGAGTTCGGCAGAAGTAAGCAGACTTTTTAGCATGTATATTATCATTATACACGCCCAATAGCTGAGAGTGTTCTAATTCATTGCTGAATATATATATATATATATATATATATATATATATATATATCAGGGTTCCTATAGTCCTAAAATCTATGGTTTGCATGTTTACAATCTGGCATTATCTCAAACCTCTCATTTAACTGACATCTGTCTATTGAATAAATTTACTCTTTAGCCTCTCAAGATATTTTCATGTAATTTTGGTAAATTTATCTGTTAAAATGAGATGTCAGTATTATTTTTAGTTTTGTGATAATTTAGACGACAATATATCCATTGTATCCTGATGACTTGGGGAGGTAGTACTGGCCTGGGTCAAGAGGATGGCTGCTAGAAGACCGTATACCAGGCAACAAGACTCAAAAGCAAGAGAACCCAGTCTCCCCAGACTGCTATCCCATTGATTATTATGTATGAGGCACAGTTGAGCGAGAGACCAAAAAACCCGTTCGTAACACCAAAGAAGAATTAAAGGCAAGGGTGATGTCGGCATTCATTGACTTAAACAAGGAGACCATCCAGAAGAGATGCAGGAGATTCCAAAGTTTCCTGGAGGCCCTGGTTGAAACCAATCTGGATTTTATTGAATTAATTTTACTCTTTAGTATTTCAAGATATTTTTGTGTAACCTTGTTAAATGTGCGTTAGGGTACAGTGGATATCAGCCTAGAATGAGAAATTGGAGAGCCGAGTTCAAATCCCAGTTAAATTTGTTGCATTCGCTTACGTGTATATATCCTTGGGAGAGGTAATAATCTGTCTCTTCCACTCCAGCTATGGATCAAATAACAGGACAGATTGGGTTCTATAGCCTTGGCTGGCAACCAGTCTACTGCAGAAAGTAATGGCAACCTACTGTGGGAAAATATTCTGCCCAGTCAGTCATGTCTTTTGAGACATGATTGTCCAAAGCATGTATCACGTATGGCACTTAACTGGCTGACTGAATATAATAGTTGGAATTATGATTAAGGCTTCTACTGGACATAAAGTAGGGGATCAATTTTATATTGTTATGAAGTAATAAACTGATCCCCCACTTATTACTACTTAATATTATGATACATCTCTTCTCCCTCTAGCTATGAGTCAAATAACAGGACAGATTGGGTTCTAAAGCCTTGGCTGGCAACCAATCTACTGCAGAAAGTAATGGCAACCTACTGCGGGAAAATATGCTGCCCAGTGAGTCATGTCCCTTTCATGATTACCGAATTGTATGTCCCATATGGCACTTAACTGACTGATCTGTTAAAATGAGATGTCAGTGTTAGATGACAATTTATCTGTCACACCTTGTGTATATTTATATGTGTGTTTGTGTGTGCGTCTACATAATTGATGTATTTTATATTTAAAGTCTCTCTTGCATTAATGTTCATATCTTTTAATAATGTCCTACGTGCTTATATCAAAGTATTTTGCACAAAATGTAGATATCAGCTGAAACAGGGACATAAAACCCGTTGTGTAATGCATAAAGATGACAAAAAAAGCCACTGTAGTAGTTGTTGCAATAGTGAATGGTGCACAGGTGCTGGTTACTGACAGAAATATCGATTAAACTCTTTTTGTGGCCACCAGAATGGAGTGAAAGATTAAAAATTAAATGAAACAGCAAATTCTGCGATTGTCCAAAAAAAATTAAAAAAAGTGAAGCATACGTGTTGTTTTGAGCTTGTTGTCAAAAATACCAGGTAGAAAAATAAGATATGAAAGAAATATTTTGGATGCAGTTAAGACGTTTAAATTTTTTCTTTATGGCTAAAATTGGATTTAACAAAAGTAGCAGGCGCTTGCATAAAGTTATCCTTATGAATGTAAATATATTCATTGACGTAGCACCATACACATGTGAAGTCATCTATGACATTTTTTGACTTATTTCACCCCAATCAAGGTAAGAATGCTACTAATATGCAGGGGGTTACAAGGAGTGAAAGTGAGAGAAAAAACTGAGGATAGGGAGGATTGAGGAAAGGACAAAAGATGAATGGGATTCAAGAAGACAGAAAATGATGATTGACGTTGCATTTAAATTTCATTAATTATTTCACCCCAAGCAAGACCGGATTGCTACTAGTACACAGGTGGTTATGGTTAGTGATCAGGGAAGCAAGTAAATACAAGACAGTTCCACAGGTGGGAGGTGCAAGAAAAGAAAATGTTGGAATAGAAGTGGCAATTGCCTTTAACTATTTCAACAGTAAAAGGGTGGGACCTAAATGCCAATTGTGTAGCATGCTAGTTAAGGAAACAAGGTAAAAAGCACGTCAAAGCAGCTGCCATTAAAATATTTTTTGAAAAGAGAGAGAGAGAAGCCACATCACATTGGTGAGAAAGTGACTGAAGTCTAGATGCCTGGTCAGGACCAATTCTTTTACAAATCATTCTTTGTATTTTATCAAGAACTCTGTTGGTTGGTTGGTTGGTTGGTTGGTTGGTTGGTTGGTTGGTTGGTTGGTAGGCTGGTTGGTTTATTTAACCAGCATATCAACCTTCATTAGGTCATTTAATGCTGAAAATTGTTTTGATTTGTTTTATTTAGTTTATTTGTTTTATTGTTTTTGTTTGTTTATATTTTTTTCAAAAAAGTTTTTGTTGGTAAGATTTTTCATTCAAAAAAGGTTTTGTTGGTAAGATTTTTCATTCAAAAACGGTTTTGTTGGTAACATTTTTCATTTAAAAAAAATTTTGTTGGTAACATTTTTCATTCAAAAACGGTTTTGTTGGTAATATTTTTCATTCAAAAATGTTTTGTTGGTAAATACTTTCATAGCATTTTGACCCCAGTTTGGGGGTTAACTATTTACCCATAGCTGGGACCCTAACAGGTGCTACCACTCTGGGTCAGGGTGGACCTGGAAACAACAGCAATTAAGAGGTGAGTCCATGCTCCTCACAACCTCCCAAGAGGTTGATATGTTGTTAAACAAAACTCAAACTTAAATACAAATAATTATTGAAGTATTGAATTAAAATTCAAAATACAAATGAATATGACTTAACAAGTCTCTATACCTTTGTGCAAATAATCTATTACTACCTCTGTCCCATAATTGTTGATAGAGTTTATATATGAAATGTGTATCCAAATACATCAACTATTATGGGACAGATGTAGTAAAATGATATAATTTCTGTTCTATAATTGATGGATTTTGTATATGAAATGTGTATCCGAATATATCAACTATTATGGGACAGATGTAGTAAAATGATATAATTTCTGTTCTATAATTGATGGATTTTGTATATGAAATGTGTATCCGAATATATCAACTATTATGGGACAGATGTAGTAAAATGATATAATTTCTGTCCTATAATTGATGGATTTTGTATATGAAATGTGTATCCGAATATATCAACTATTATGGGACAGATGTAGTAAAATGATATAATTTCTGTTCTATAATTGATGGATTTTGTATATGAAATGTGTATCCGAATATATCAACTATTATGGGACAGATGTAGTAAAATGATATAATTTCTGTCCTATAATTGATGGATTTTGTATATGAAATGTGTATCCAAATATATCAACTATTATGGGACAGATGTAGTAAAATGATATAATTTCTGTTCTATAATTGATGGATTTTGTATATGAAATGTGTATCCAAATATATCAACTATTATGGGACAGATGTAGTAAAATGATATAATTTCTGTTCTATAATTGATGGATTTTGTATATGAAATGTGTATCCGAATATATCAACTATTATGGGACAGATGTAGTAAAATGATATAATTTCTGTTCTATAATTGATGGATTTTGTATATGAAATGTGTATCCGAATATATCAACTATTATGGGACAGATGTAGTAAAATGATATAATTTCTGTTCTATAATTGATGGATTTTGTATATGAAATGTGTATCCGAATGTATGACTATTGTAGGACAGAGGTAGTAAAATGATACAATATTTGTCCCATAATTGATGGATATTGTATATGAACTGTGTATCCATATATCTCAAATATTATTGAACAGAGGTAGTAAAATATTGCAATATTTGTCCCATAATAGTAGATACATTTTGACTATGAACTGTGTATCTAAATGTATCAACTCTTAATGATCAGAGATAGTAAAATGTTACAATCTCTGTCCTATAATTTTTTAAACATTTTGTATATAAAATGTGTATTGAAATGTATCAACTATTATGGGACAGAGTTAGTGAAATATTACAATCTTTCTCCCATAATAGTTAATTTTGTTCATGAAATGTTTATGAAAATGTATCAACTCTTACAAGAAAGGCTCAATATAAACAACAAAGGTACTACCATTGTTCCATAATTGCATTTGTTTTGTAAGCTTAGTTTAGTTTGACACAAGGCCATGAACTTTGAAAGTTTTGTGGGATGTTAACTCTCTAACATTTTGTGCATGATATTTGAAACTGCTGTTTTTTAATCATTTTAAAGAATCTTTCTGTCTGATGCTAACCCCCCAGCAAGTGACTCGTACCTTCTCAATCTCATGTTTTTCCCTGACATAAAATGTAATGATTATATTGAATCAAGGAAAGGGTGTTTGGACTTTTGAGCATAAGAGGAATAATAAGAATATGTCATCTCAGTTCAAACAAATTTTATTTCACATTCACTAGAAATTTGGTCTATTGATGGGCTCACCACTCAGAGAAGTACTGACATGCTTCACCCTGGAATTTTTATGCTCCCTTTTTGCATATTCTCCCAGAAGACATATTTATGATACATTGACATTGCCGAATTAATATACCCAGATGATACATCACTATTAGAACTTGTCAATAGATTGAGTAGGATAGAACCTCCAATCGATTTCACCTATTAAACTGAATCAAATTATATGTTGATGTCATGTTAATATGTATAGATAAGGATATACCACAAAAAGTATATCGATAATCCGCAAGTACATAAAAACTATCATATATATTTTTAAACCTATCAGAACAATGAAATTCTATAAAAATATACTGGAAACGATTTTATTACAGAAGTGTTTCCTGTCTGAGTCCATCCTGCACATATATAAATCGACCATCTGCCCATGTATTGAATACTGCTGCCACATCTGGTCGGGTGCTTCTGCTATTCACCTTGGGGTTCTTGACAGAATCCAACGAAGAATCTGTAATGTGATTGACACCGACTTGGCAGCCTGGCTGTAGTCGCTATCTCACCGGATTGACGTGGCTTCCTTGTGCCTTTTTTATAAATACTTTCATGACTTCTGAACTTAGATCACTGGTGCTTCCTGGGTATGAATTTTACATGAGCTACTAGATTAGCAACTAGGTCCCACCCTTTTACAGTAAAGCTGATAAAATGTAACCACAATTTCTACTCTAACAGCTTCTTTTCTCGTACCTCCTGCCTGTGGAATTCTCTTCCATATACTTGCTTCCCTGACAGCTACAATCTCCAGGAATTTAAATGCAAGGTCAATAGTCATCTTCTATCTCACTAACTCGCATCCATTCTCTCAAGCTCTTTTTTCATCTACTCCACCCTCATCTTCGGTATTCTTGTCCGTCTATTACCCTCCTCCTGACATTTCCTATAACTAACCTTTCTTACTCATCACTTTCCCCTATGTAACCCCCAGCGCAACAGTGGCAGTAGAATGCCTTGCTTGGGGTGAAATGATTTTTAAAAAAAATGTATTGAAACTGATTATACTATTTGGGTATAGAAATTGATATTGTTTAAACGTAATGTTTGAATATTTTGTACATTTCCTTCCCAAGTGTATTTCTAGTATAATTGCAAAGTGTGACTGTTCCTTATTGTTTCATAAGAAAACATCGGACGATGAATGTTTAACATAATTGTCGGATCAATTGGAGTTCTCCCAGGTACATATTAGCCTCACAGGTTGATTTATATTAACATTATTATCTATCTCCCTAACAAGATGCATTATTTATCATGATTCATTCGATTTTGTTTATACTGCAAAGCAATTAATCAATTATTTACAAAGCTATAAATTCCGATATCAGCAAGTCAACAGTTCGGTCAGGTGCTTAAATATTTGCAGCCATCAAAAAAAGGATTAATAATTAAATGTATCAACAGCAATCAACATTGTCACAAAGAAATACTCTGCTTTATAATCAAATATTAATGATGAATAAAAATTATTTATGCTTAGGCTTGAGCAAATGTAATGAGCAAAGAATGAAGCTAACAGAATGGAGTGATCAATTTTAAATTAGAGTAAGTGTTAGGGTTAAGATTTGAAGAGAAAAATTCTTTCTAAAATATAAAAGATATTAATTCCTTCCAAAATAAATTAGATATTATTAATTCCTTCCAAAATGAATCAGATATTATTAATTCTTTCCAAAATAGATCAGATATTATTAATTCATTCTAAAATAAATGTGATATTATAAATTTCCTTAAAAAAAATCAGATAGTATTAATTCCTTCTAAAATAAATCAAATATTATCAGTGTCTTCCAAAATAGATCACATATTATTAATTCATTCCAAAATCAACATATTATTAATTTTCTTCAAAATAGATCAGATACTATTAATGCCTTTCAACATAAATCAGATATTATTAATTCCTTCCAAAATAAATTGAATATTATTCATACCTTCCACAATAGATCAGATATTATTAATTCATTCCAAAATAAATCTGATATTATTAATTTCCTTCAAAATAAATAAGATATTTTTAATTCATTCCAAAATAAATAAGATATTATTAATTCCTTCTAAAATAGATAAGATATTATCAATTCCTTCCAAAATAAATCGAATATTATTAATGTCTTCCAAAATAGATCAGATATTATTAATTCATTCCAAAATGAATATGATATTATTAATTTCCTTCAAAATAAATAAGATATTTTTAATTCATTCCAAAATAAATAAGATATTATTAATTCCTTCTAAAATAGATAAGATATTATCAATTCCTTCCAAAATAAATCGAATATTATTAATGTCTTCCAAAATAGATCAGATATTATTAATTCATTCCAAAATGAATATGATATTATTAATTTCCTTCAAAATAAATTGGATACTATTAATTCCTTCCAACGTAAATCAGATATTATTAATTCCTTCTAAAATAGATAAGATATTATTAATTCCCTTAAAAATAGATCAGATACTATTAATTCCTTCCCAAATAAATCAGATATTAATTCCTTCTAAAATAAATAAAATATTAATAATTCCTTCAATAATAGATTGGATATTATTATTTCCTTCCAAAATACATAAGATATTATTAATTCCTTCAAAAAAATATCAGATATTATTAATTTCTTCCAAAATAGATCAGATATTATTAATTCTTTTCAAAATAGTTTGGATATTATTAATTCCTTTCAAAATAGATTGGATTTGATTAATTTCTTCCAAAATAAATTAGATATTAATAATTACTTCAAAAATAGATTGGATATTATTAATTCTTTTAAAAAATGAGTGGATATTATTAATTCCTTCTAGAATAGATCAGATATTATTAATTCCTTTCATAATAACTTGGATATTATTAATTCCTTCTAAAATAGATTGGATATTATTAATTTTTTCTAAAATAGAAAATATTAATTTTCTAAAATCTGGCTGGTATCAACATGGCTAATGTTAAACTCTAGGAGAACAACACTATGTTTTTTTTTGGCCTTATGTTTTCCACTGACATGAAGTGAGTGACTCTATTGATTCACTTGCTATGTCTATTGTAAAGAAAGTTGGTTCCCTCTGTTATAACACAATTTTTTCTTGTCAGAATCCATCTTGCACATTAATAGACTATCATTTATTCATTCATTGAATACTGTTGCCATACCTGGTCTGAGGTATATTTTGAGATTCTTGACAAAATTCCTAAAACGATCTGTAATTTATCCTGACTTAGCATCTCAATTTAAGCCACTTTTTCACTGGTTATTTTTTTTTTAAATATTTTTATGGCAACTCCTCTGAAAAGTTTTTTTTCCCTAGTGCCCTGACGACATGAATGTAAGAATGCTACTAGATTGGCAATTAGGTCTCACTGTCTGATTGTTGAACTAGCCAGATGCAACATACTTCTCACCTGTGGCACTCCCTTCCAATTTCTTTCTTTCCTGCCAACACAATCATAAAAAATTTATGCGCAATTTCAGTCACCATCTTGCGTTTTCTCGAACCCTATTCTTCGTACGGTCTTTCCTCAATCCTCCCCATTCTCAATATTCTCATTCTCTTTCTCTTCACCCCGCTGTAAACCCCTGGTGTCTTAGTGACATTACCACCTTACTTGTGGTGAAACAATTAAAAAGAAGACGCTTTTTTGATCTAATCTTGTTGTTTCTTCTGCACAGTCAGTCATGTCTTTTTTGAGACATGATTGCCCAAGGGTTTGAGTGTATTGACCTTGTTCAGATTGTTGTTCATGCTAGATAATGTATTCCCTCCCAGAAACTGTAACTAAGGTCCAGTCAACATAGTTGCATTATAAACCACAAGTTGGCCTTGTGGGTGTTGAACAGATGCGGATTAGTATCCTTGGATGCAAGTGGCCAGTCATACATATGTGCATTGTGGTGCAGTGGATATCAGCTCAGAATGAGAAATCAAAGAACTGGGTTCAAATTCCAGTTGAGTCTGTCGCATTCACTTACACACAAGGAAAGATATTAATCTGTTTCTCATCCCTCAAACTATGGGTTAAATGGCAGGACAAATTGGGTTCTATAGCTTTGGTTGGCAACCAGTTTACCACAGAAACAAATAGCAACCTACTGTAGTAAAATCTTCTGCCTAGTCAGTCATGGATTGAAAGAGACATGATCGTTCAAGCATGTATCATGCATGGCACTCAAAAGACTAACAAGATTGGCAGTTATATCCCATATTTTCACTGTTGAAATTAGGAGATGTAAAGGAAACTTCAAGACCTCCTACAGAAGGTACCTGAAGAGAGTGACAAGAAAGGACTACAAATAAACTGCAAGAAAACTGAATGCATGGTCATCAGTAAAAAAGGCAGCCTAATATGCCAAATACAGGTTGGGGATATGAGAATCAAGCAGGTAGAAAAATTTAAATACCTGGGAAGCGTTATAACAGAAAATGGAAAGTGCGACACAGAGATTCAAAGGCGAATTTTCATGGCGAATGAAGCATTGCAGAAGTTGAGTAAAGTATTAAGAAACAGGACAATTTCGCTAGAAACAAAGAAGAGAGTACTGGATTGCTATGTGTTGTCAGTTCTTCAATATGGCAGTGAATGCTGAACAATATCATCAAAGATGAAGGAAAAACTTGAAGTAACTGAAATGTGGTTCTACAGAAGGATGCTGTGAATATCATGGATCAAGCATGTGAGCAATGATGAGGTTTTGGAAATGATGGAAATGAAAAGGAAATTAATACTATGCATCAGGAAGGGACAGCTGAAGTTCCTGGGACATGCAATGAGGAAAGAGGGCTTGGAGAACCTGATACTAACAGGCTAGATAGAGGGAAAAAGAGACAGGGAAAGCAATGGATAACATATTTGAAGGACCTGATCAGGTGGATGATGGAGTGAGGGATGCATGGTGTAACAGGAGAAGGCGTGCTCAGAGCCACCATGGATAGGGAAACGTGGAAGGCCATGATCGCCTACGTCCTGAAGGGACAGGGCACATAGAAAAAGAAGAAGAAAAAGAAGAAGAACTGTAAGTTCTACTTTAACTGTCTCTTTGCTTGCACTTCTCGTTTGTGGAACTCTCTTCCGGTTCTATGCTTTACCATCAAATCTTCAAGAGTTGATAGGCATTATCAATTGCCATTGTCTCTCTCCTTGAACCTGTTCTTTTATTGTTTTTTTCTGTTTCTTTCCCTTTCATTAAGTTCCTTACATCCTAGTGGCTTTATTGCCTTGTTTGGGGTAAAATGCTTGAAAACCTGTTCTTTTATTGTCCTCATTGTTTTTTCTCTCTCGATAAAAATTAAATTTTAGTAGCTTTTATTGCATTGCTTGCAGTGAAATGATTAAAACATTTTTTAATCCAAATAGTCCAAGAAATTTAGATGGCACTTGCCAAGTTTTTATACAAAGCTTTTTTCTCTTGGATTCAACAATGGAACTAAAAAGCTGGTTGTGTATCTCTAAGTAAAGCAAGGTATTTTTAGACACGACCTGATATAGTCGTACCAAAAAGCCATCTATGAGGAGGAAGAGGAGGAGAATGTAGATCTGAGATGGAATAAAGAACCTAGAACGTTGAATTATCTATTCACCAGAATAGGATCAGAAGCGGCGAATCGTTTTGGCAATACTTCAAGTATTTCTGCAGCTAAAAGGCTAGCTTCACATTCAAAGTGAATACAGGATGTTTGGCGATAAGGGAAGACTGTAAAATAACTGGGATGGCTCAGATATCAAAGATAGACATTTGAGATTACTTATATAGAAGCATGTGAAGATGAAGAAATATAGAGTATTCATAGAAATACATAAACACACATATAAAACAGACTAAAAATAAAAGAAGCACTAATAATAATAAAAACATCAACATCAGCTATGAACATGGGCACAAAGTGCTGACCATGTTTAGAAAATAAATAAAAACATTCCTATCTCTCTAGAAACATACTGTACTATGCAAAAGTATAAGGACAATCTTTTATGAGGCATCAAAATAAAGTTTAAAATCAACCCTGTCCTAACACTCTTGCACACGAGCAGTAGTGTGCAAAAGTATTAGGACAGGGATGATTTTCCTAAAAACCTCACTGAAATTCAAATACAGGGTGAAAAGCCAAGTAAATTGCTAATAAATATTGATTATTTAAAACTAGGTGTAAAAGAAATGTATTAAAAAGAAGTTATATTTAATTTTTCCTATTTTCTATTAAACAAGTTTTTCTGAAACTATTCATTATTCTATTATCCTTGGATATGACTGACTTTTTTCTTATCCCCCACCTCTCGAATCGATAAATCTAATTTTATTTTGCAAGACACATTTTGGAAACAAATACAAGCTGCTTGGCAGGAGATACCATTAGATACATTGAAGAAGCTTGTAATGTCAATGCCTGAAAGAATGAAGGCTGTGATCAAAGCAAAAGGCTATTATACTAAATATTAAATTTATTTTGTTACAAGTATTTTTTCTTGTTGAAGCATTTGCTGAGTAAATCAAATAAAATTACTTAAATTAAATTAAATTGTTTATTTTCTGTCAATATGCCTTATAAAAGATAAAATAGTTCTTGTCCTAATACTTTTGCACAGTACTGTATGAATATATATATATATATATATATATATATATATATATATATGAAATGATTTGTTTGAACTTTATTTTTTGATTGATACTCATATTTAAGTAGATATTCTGTTTATAATCAATCAGTATTATGTATTTATTTCTACCGGCCTGATTATTTACAATAAATTTTTGTTATGAAAATGTGTGTCATTCTGCAGAATTTGAATCTGCAACCCCTATTCACATAGGGAATGCCATCAATTGACCTTGTGCGTCTTAGACCTCTCGAAAACGAATGACCAACAGTCTAAATATATATATTTGGGTAGAGAAGATCAGCCAGTTTTGTGACCAGGGTTTCAATCTTTTCAGCTTTGTCAGGTGGTTTTTTTAGAACCAAAAAACAGTAAAAAGCAGAGCCCAGATGAGTGAAGACATCATAACGGTTTCCTCATGAAACTTCAAAGTCAGCATGAACCTGCTCAGTTAAAGTGCCAAATTCTTTGTACTAAAACTATCAACAATCTATCATGACGCCAATGTCGAGCACTTTATGACAAAAAACCTGCTTGTCAAAATAACTTTTATCAGTAAAATTTATTAAAAAACAACAATCTTGGCACCAAAAACGATCACAACTCAACACTATATATATATGAGCAGTATAGCCCAGCATTGCTTGGGTGTAATGAAAGCTTTAAAAATAATCCATGGTCCTGGAGCTCAGACTCTTTGTACGTTGGCATGAAGACTAAAAAGCAAATAGTTGTTTTTAGTTAAAGCAAAATCGTAGACTGAAAGAAAAATGAATGGATGTAAGTCCAATTTTGATTTCCTGGTATCGATATCAAATAAGTTTTTTTCATTGTAAACTGAATTTTGAAGGCTAAATAAGTCCTCTGAGTAAATGGTATCATGGCTGAGACTAAGAACTACAATTATACCTACTTAGAACCAAACTCAAACCCAAAGCAAAAACTAAAATAAAAGGGCTGAAAAAATACAGACATACAGGCAGATAAACAGGCACACGCACAAACATCTTGCCTTATATATATATATATATATATATATATATCAATTTTCTGCAATATTGTAAGAACTACAACCTTGAAACTTCTGAATATCGTTTTTTTATGTCTTTGTTTATGAGTGTATCAAATTTTATTAAAATCAGACCACTCCTTCTATAACCCGATTGTTTTTGATTATCGATTTTTGATATTTATCAGAGGTACCTCAACACAAAACCTAGCTAAGAACACTTGAAGACGCTTAGAGTACAACTGTGTAAATTTTCAAGAAAATCGGTTCACCAGTTTTGGAGTCTATAGGTAACACACACACAGACATACACACACACACACACATACACACACAGACAGAGTTCCATTTATAAATAAGTTTAGATATATCAGTCAGTCAGTTAAGTGCCATACGTGACACACGCTTAGGCGATAATGTCTCAAAAGAGACATGACTGACTGGGCAGAAGATTATCCCGCAGTAGGTTGCCATTGCTTTCTGCGGTAGACTGGTTGCTGACCAAGGCTATAGAACCCAAGCTGTCCTGTTATTTAACCCATAACTGGAAGGAATAGACGGATTAATACCTTTCCCAAGGGTATTTGCGCGTAAGTGAATACAATGGATTCAACTAGACTATTTATACTCTCACACCCTGATTGAGCACTCTGGCAGAATGGTAGACTTTGAAAAAAAGTAGCTACTCTAGCATCTACACATCATTCATTCAGTAATGAATTTGAACACTCTCAGTTATTGGCATATGTTACATTATATATAATACACTAAAGATCTGCCATATTCTACTTAGAGCCCATAGTTCAGTTGTAGAATCACCAACTGATGTTAATTCAGTCAGGTTTCAATCCTGACTAGAAGCAATCGGATGTCTAACCATATTGATGAGGTGTGATTCAGCAAAACAGATCTGTCTAGGATGACTATATATATATATTTGTGTATTTATGCAGCAAATTCTCTTTTAGGCATGTCAGATTAAATATATTGCAAACATTATGCCTGATTATTTTGAATGAAATCTGTTCATACTCATGGATAATCTTTCTCGTATTATAATTGAAAGATGTAAGAACAGCGCTGTAACTTTTACAGTTGATTTTATTTTCTATTTCTCAACGTTTCCAAGTACTTTCAATCTCATTCTGAGATCATCTTTAGGGGTGTAAGTTGTGGTAATGAATATAACTGCTAAACTGTGTTGCTAAAAATTACCATAATTTTTTGTTTTGCTTCAAATGGATAATAAAATCATCTGTAAAAGTTACACCGCATTTCTTATATATATATATATATATATATATATATATATATATATATATATATATAATTACAGAGCATTTCTTATATCTTACAATTATAATACATGAAAGATTATCCGTGAGTACAAACAGATTTTATTAAGAATAAACAAACCTAATGTTTGCAATTTACTTAATCTGACATTATATATATATATATATGTTTATATATATATACACACACTACTGGGCATAATTATTTTTTGTTCTTTTACATTTGGATATACACTACTAGCTATAATTATTAGGCCACCGCAATGTTTTAAAAAATGGTGTATTTCATACTATTTTTAGTATTTATTGCTAAGTGAATAATTGTAAATGAAAATACAATGGTTCTTTTGTTATTATTACTTTACAAAAGTTTACAAGACAAATAGCGACAATTTACACATCGCATTCTATATATATATATATATATATATATATATACTACCATCCATAATTATTAGGCCACCCCAGTGTTTAATAAAAATGATGTATTTCATACTATATTTTTTGTATTTATTACCAAGTGAATAATTGTAAATGAAAATAGAATGGTTCTTTTGTGAATATTGCACAATAACATGTGCATCAAATGAATTTATAAGTATTTAATAATTACCTGTTGTAGTTTCATCAATGAAAGAATGAAGAAAATTTAGGGTGATTTGGACAAGTTCATCTTTGCTTCCTTGCCTTGTAAAATTTTGCAAAGTAATAAGAAAAAAAACATTCTATTTTCATTTGGCAATAAATACTAAAAATAGTATGAAATACATGATTTTTTTTAAATAACTGGGTTGGCCTAATAATTATGGCTGGCAGTATATATATATATATATATATATATATATATATATATATATATAGTCATCTGCAGAAAGATCTGTTTTGCTGCATCACAGCTCATCAGTACAGTTAGACTCTGATTGTTTTTAACCCAGGATTGAAACCCGACCGAATTGGTATCAGTCGGCGCTTCTACCTCTGGGCCATGGGTGCATGGTAGAAGAAGGCAGACTTTTTAGCATGTATATTATCATTACACACGCCCAAAAGCAAGAGTGCTCTAATTCATCAGTGAATGAGCGATGTGTACAGGTATAGGTGTCAGTCCATAAACGGTGAGGATAATCCAACAAGATTACCGTAATAGAAAATATTGATTGGTAAATCCATATAGAGAGCTCGATGGGTGTTAACCAGAGTGATATGAAGTTTATAAAGGAAAACTCAACATGTCATATTTGTTATAAATTATAGTTAATTTCAATGAGATTCATTAGCTCATATCATCAGACTTTTTACAATATTTCCTCCATCTGGTACAAAATTTCTGCCGGAATGAACGTTTTCTTAAAATGAAGAGACGGATAATAATAAAAATAATAATAATAACATAAGATTGCAAACAAACAAATAAATGACAATAAATACAAGGGGAAAGAGGAGAAGAAAGGAAAGGGAGGGAGGGAAGGAATAGGGAAGAAAGAGAGAGAGTCCAGTTCCAATATATATATATATATTTTATACACGAAAAAAATCGCAAGATCGCCAAGACCTACCGCGGTTTCGCACAACGGCTCGTCAGGGCAAAGGCAGACCAAGGACTAATCAAATAAATAGACACCTATAAGACTAACCCATTTGGGGGAAGGGGTTGAAAGGAAAAAAAAAAAAAAAAATACATTGGGGGGGGGGGGTTTACAGTAACACCGATAGTCTAAGCAAGAAACTTCATTTTGTGCATTCTACACTTATTTAGTATTTCTGTTCTAGCGTTAATGAGTTTGTTGGTAGGTTCAAATTTAGCTATTGCTAACTTCTCCTCGTCACATACCCTACAAAATTTATTGTTTTTATTATCACTAGGGCACTTTTTTATTATTTCCCATTTCAGAATGGGATCCTTTTTAATTTTGGCTTTTATTTCCCATACATAGGTAGATAATGCAGTGCTATGCTTATATTTCTCGTTTTTGAAAGAAGAGTCGGTTTTATTATTATTATTATTATTAATATATATATTTTATACAAAGAGATAGAGTCCTGTTCCATATATATATATATATATATATATATTTTACAATTTTATCTAAAATTTTATCTAAAATGTTTTCTAAATTATATTACTCTGATAAATTAAATAAATTTAACATTGAGTTCTTTCAAGTTCATCTCTATAGGAATTTACCTGACTTATATACCAAGTATTCTACGTTTTATATATATATATATATATATATATATATATAGACATGAAAAATATTTATGAAGAAATATATGAAACAATATATCAAAGATTGAAAATATATGAAAGAAAAATCTATGTAGTTAAGATATTTTGATATTTATATTTTTTTGTGTAAAAAATGTAATTTTTACCTTGATAAGAACTGAAGAAACTGTTGCAAAATGTCTAAATTATTATAAATTTGATCTTAAATTGAGCTGATTTGTTGATTAGTTTATTGCCATTGAAAGGCGTGTTTTGCCTCATTCAATTTCATGCTACAAAAAGATAAAACTCAAAAAGCAAACACAAATTAACTCCCTTGATTTATGACTGACGTTGCTAGCGGAAACCATGACGTTAGTAACCAGCCAGTATTTAAAGCAGAGCAAGCCAACCCTTCTCTCTTGCTTTTTTTCACATGCCACAAGCAGGTGCCGAAGTTTAAATATCTGGGAAGAGTTTTTTAACAGAGTGTTATGGGACCTACCCTTTTTGGACTATAATGAACTCTTCCTATTATTATGAATACGGGGAGAATATGCCTCTCGGGGTGGAGTTGAGTTGGGTTGAGTCAGCCCGGTCTAATACATGGCAGTCAGAGTGATGTGTAACACTCTTGTATTTGTTTTCCATTTAATATATGTTTCACTAATTCCGGAGTTCAAGTTTTCTTCCAGATCTATCTATCTATCTATCTATCTATCTATGCATCTGTTATGGGACCTACCCTTTTTGGACTATAATGAAATCTTCCTATTATTATGAATACGGGGAGAATATGTCGCTCGGGGTGGAGTTGAGTCAGGTTGAGTCAGCCCGGTCTAATACACGGCAGTCAGACTGACGTGTAACACTCTTGTATTTGTTTTCCATTTAATATATGCTTCACTAATTCCCGAGTTCAAGTTTTCTTTTAGACCTATTCTGGGTCCACAACATAGAGGATGGAAAATGTGACACTGAAATTTGAAGTATGCATTGGACGAGCAAAAGAGGCATTCCGAAAACTAAGCAAGAGGCTGAGAAATGGAGAAATTTAATCAGAAGCAGGGAAAAGAGGGCTGAATTGGTATATGTTATTCATAGTAGCGATTATTGGACAATTGCCCCGCAGATGAGGAAAAAACTATAGGTAGAAGAAATGTTGCCCCACAGAAGGATACTGAGAATTCCATGGAGAGTGTGTGTAAGAAACAAAAAAATCTTATAGAAAATGGCAACAGAAAGAACACTAAATCAGGAAAAAACAGCTGAAATTTCTTGAACCCATAATGAGGAAAGAGGGCTTGGAAAATTTAACACTCATGGGGTATACAAGGAACATAGGAGAAGGCAACAAGCCTTTACCTACCAAACTGTGTGTGAACTGATGGTGGAAGATCGGACAAGAGATTTAGTAAAAGGAGAAAATCTTCTAAAAGTTACAAAAAATAGAAAGTGAGAGAGAGCCATGATCATCTATATCTTGAAAAAATATGAAATAAGAAATTTTATTTTCTCCTACAATGGTTCCTTCTAGAACCTTTAGCTGGAGAATAAAACATTTTGATTCTGGTGTAGATTACCTTTCATGTATTTGTAATTCTTAAAAGCATCTCTAAATCCTTGTAGGTAATGAATTATTTTCTATCCTAAAATCCCTTTCTCCCAGAGGAAAAACGCCTCTTGCTATTCTATTGTTATTTCCATTGAAAGTGTTCAGCTGAACAACATTTCTTAGTTCCACCAGTTTTAACCTTCACGGCTAAAATCAGCCATGCTACGCACATTGTAGCGAACCATCCTCATTCCCTTTCTCACAGACGTCGCAAGCCTCTTGCTATTCTATCACTATTTCCATGGAAAGTATTCAGATGAACTACATTCCTTAGTTTCACCAGTTCTAACCTTCATGGCTAAAACCCATCATGCCACACACAAAGTAGTGAATCAGCCTCATTCCTTTAAATATAGTTCCCTGCTGTAAAAGTTCTCTTCTGCTGGGAAAGTAGAAAATAACAATAAGCTCGAGCCTTGGGTGGTGGGATGCATCCCCATCAAGCAGATTGGGAGAGGGCACTGCTGAATGGAAATTTGTAAAACTTTTCCCGGTATTGCTGTTAAACCTGCTTTAAACTGACCCACAAATACCCCCACAAATTATTTTCCACACTAAAACCCTTCTCTCACAGACAGATTGGTAAGATATACAGTACTGTGCAAAAGTATTAAGACAAGAACTATTTTATGTTTTATGAGGCATATTGACAGAAAATAAACAATTTAATTAAAATCATTTTATTTGATTTACTCAACAAGAAAAAATACTTGTTACAAAATAGATTTAATATTTAGTATAATATCCTTTTGCTTTGATCACAGCCTTCATTCTGTCAGACAGTGGCATCACAAGCTTCTTCAATGTATTTAATGGTATCTCCTGCCAAGCAGCTTGTATTTGTTCCCAAATAAGAAAAATTTCAGTCATATCCAAGGATAATAGAATAATGAATAGTTTCAAAATAACTTGTTTAATAGAAAATAGGAAAAATTAAATAGAACTTCTTTTTAATACATTTCTTTTACACCTAGTTTTAAATAATCAATATTTATTAGCAATTTATTTGGCTTTTCACCCTGTATTTGAATTTCAGTGAGGTTTTTAGGAAAATCATCCCTGTCCTAATACTTTTGCACACTACCGCTCGTGTGCAAGAGTGTTAGGACAGGGTTGATTTTAAACTTTATTTTGATGCCTCATAAAAGATAAAATAGTTCTTGTCTTAATACTTTTGCACAGTACTGTAAGTTCCACTTGAGTAACTGTCCATGAACTGCAGTGCTGTGGAACCAACTCCCAAGAGATTGCTTTCCTGATCACTACAATTTTAACCTTTTCAAGTCTAGGAGCAACTGTTATTTACCCTACATATATCCATAAATAGTGCTTTTTACTATATAAACCTCTAACTTGTGTGGCTTTTAGGACTGAAAAAAAAATGTAAAAAAGAAAAAGAGTTGATGTCCACTCAAAGAATTGAATCCAGATATGAATGATTCTGGTTTTTTAAATATCAGGTTGATTCATTTATTTATCAAATTTATTCTTTAAAAATGGAAACTTTTTTCTTTTATATATTTACCACTATTTGCAATGCTTTCTTGTCACTTATCGGGCAACTCTTTGATAACATTCATATGAAATGGTTTGGATGAATACTACTGATACAATAGTATATGGGTGAACTTCCAAAATTCTAAATGATCAGAGCCGGGAAATTGATCTCCTCTCTGACAGCTCAATCAGTCAGTTAAGTGCAATACGTGATACACGCTTTGGGAAATCAAACGAGACATGACTGACTGGGCAGAAGATTATCCCTCAGTAGGTTGCCATTGCTTTCTGCGGTAGAATGGTAGCCAGCCAAGGCTATAGAACCCAATCTATCCTATTATTTGACTCATAGATAGAGGAGGAAGAGATGTATTATATTATTAAATAATAATTAAAAAGGGATCAGTTTATTACTTCATAACAATATAAAACTGATCCCCCACTTTATGCCCAGCAGAAGCCTTAATCATGTTTTCATTTATTATATTCATTCAGTCAGTGAAGTGCCATACATGATACAGGCTTTGTCTCAAAAGAGACATGACTGACTTGGCAGAAGATTATCCCACAGTAGGTTGCCATTGCTTTCTGTGGTAGACTGGTTGCCTGCCAAGGCTATAGAACCCAATCTATCCTATTATTTGACTCATAGCTAGATGAGGAAGAGATGTATTATATTATTAAGTAGTAATTAGTAAGGGATCAGTTTATTACTTCATAGCAATATAAAATTGATCCCTCACTTTATGACCAGCAGAAGCATTAATCATTATTCCAATTATTATCTTCAGTCAGTCAGTTAAGTGTCATACGTGATACATGGGCGATCATGTCTCAAAATTTCTGGCTAGGTCGCACTCTCTTTTCCATCTTAAAGTGCTAGAGTCCAATTATATAAGGTCTCGGAAGCCTACTCTCTGTAAGCGGAGAGAATGCCTTTTGGGACTTAGTGTCATTGGGCTCTAGTATCCTTAAAGTTTTTATTTTTATACCCATTTCACAATTCTCATTTCACCTTTTAAGCCTAAAATCCCAGAGTTAAGACTTGATAAAGATCTGGGCGAAACCAGTTGTCTTTTTAGATCTTGATAAAATACCATCAAATCTTTATATTTTCCTTACTATTAAAAAATTTTGTCCGGATAAGAATTTATTCAAAAATATTTTTATACTTATTTATATTAATTAAATTGTTCAGACTGTTGTCTTCATTTTGATTGTCATATCCATGACGTTTTGGCCATTGTATATTCCAATCATCTTCAGGTGATTGGAATTTTGAACTGAACAATTTTTTACAATTATTGGGGTAGATTGTTCTCGTTTCATGAGTCATGACACTTCCGGATGTCATAATTCAGAAATATAAACAGATGTTGAAGGTGAATATGGCAACAAAGATGAGGACAACAGTCCAAACAATGTAAATAGTGTAAATAATTACAATACCTCATCTCAGAAATATAGACAGATGTTGAAGGTGAATATGGCAACAAAGATGAGGACAACTGTCCAAACAATGTAAATAGTGTAAATAATTACAATACCTCATCTCAGAAATATAGACAGATGTTGAAGGTGAATATGGCAACAAAGATGAGGACAACAGTCCGAACAATGTAAAGAAAGCTCAAAATATAAATAACTGCAATACCTCACCTCAGAAATATAGACAGATATTGAAGGTGAATATGGCAACAAAGATGAGGACAACAGTCCGAACAATGTAAATAGTGCAAATAATTACAATACCTCATCTCAGAAATATAGACAGATGTTGAAGGTGAATATGGCAACAAAGATGAGAACAACAGTTCAAACAATTTAAACATTATAAATAATTACAATACCTCATCTCAGAAGTACAGACATGCTTATTGTTAATTTTATCCTGATGAAATGCTTTTAAAATCTCATGGAACTGTTATCAACCATGTTTCTACCACTTCGTTCATTTATCCTGGATTGCATTTTTTTAAAAAAATTACAATAAACTGTTTGCATTATTTAGATTTGGGCTATTGTCCTCAGCTTTAATGTGTAATGGTTAGCGAGCATGTTTTGCTACAACCTGTTACAATTGAGTAGTGAGTTCGATCCTTACTGGGTACCCAATGTTGGACTTTTTGAGACATATATATACTGTGCTGACATCCATGAGCCAACCCATTTTCTAGTTCACCAACAGAAGGTTTAACCAGTCAGAAAGCTCAAAATATTCAATGCAACATGTATAAAAAGCGGCCATATTTTTCTGAGTAGTGGAGTTCAAATTTGATTCTGGAGAGTGTCTGATTCGAGAGTGATGGTCTTTGACGTTGTTTCATTGAAAAGATTACATGCGGTGTGGATACCCTATATCCATATACTATGACGGACATGGTCAACAGATGCCAAGAGGATACTCTATATCCAGGAACGTTTTCAATATTAACTTCAATCCCTTACTTTGTGACCATCATGGACTGTTGTTGCTATATAATATACATTCAGGAGATTGATTCTCTATTATAATCAATACATAAACTGATCCCTGACTTTGTGACCATCAGAGACTGTTGTTGCTATATAATATACATTCGGGAGATTGATTCTCTATTATAAACAATACATAAACTGATCCCTGACTTTGTGACCATCATGGACTGTTGTTGCTATATAATATACATTCAGGAGATTGATTCTCTATTATAATCAATACATAAACTGATCCCTGACTTTGTGACCATCATGGACTGTTGTTGCTATATAATATACATTCGGGAGATTGATTCTCTATTATAAACAATACATAAACTGATCCCTGACTTTGTGACCATCATGGACTGTTGTTGCTATATAATATACATTCGGGAGATTGATTCTCTATTATAAACAATACATAAACTGATCCCTGACTTTGTGACCATCATGGACTGTTGTTGCTATATAATATACATTCAGGAGATTGATTCTCTATTATAAACAATACATAAACTGATCCCTGACTTTGTGACCATCATGGACTGTTGTTGCTATATAATATACATTCAGGAGATTGATTCTCTATTATAAACAATACATAAACTGATCCCTGACTTTGTGACCATCATGGACTGTTGTTGCTATATAATATACATTCGGGAGATTGATTCTCTATTATAAACAATACATAAACTGATCCCTGACTTTGTGACCACCATGGACTGTTGTTGCTATATAATATACATTCGGGAGATTGATTCTCTATTATAATCAATACATAAACTGATCCCTGCGCTTTATTCATAAATTATGGCAAATTTTACCAACACCCAATACTTTTGGCCTTGTGCCACATCTAACTGATGTTTGAAAGGTTTGGTCAAACTAAGATATGTTACCATTCACATGTTTTTATAGCATGGAATAATAGGTAATGAAAAATAAATCCTTTTTTTTTTCTTTAGAATTGTCTTAGTAGCCAACATGCTTAAGTTATCCAAATGGTTGATCCTTGAATAGTCAAAGAGTTGGAATAAAAACAGAATTAAATACCTTCAGTTCCAGAATGTTGGTAGGGTTTAGACTGTATAAAGTTCCATTCTAGTTGGCTACATGAAACCAAACTCACCAAATATACCAGCTGGACTAACCTGGAACAAGTTGTGTTATACGTTTTTTTCTTGCTTTAATATAATTGTCTCCTCTGCTAATTAACTTACCTGAAATAGAAAAAAGAAACTGATTAGCAAATTGAATAGACTGAACAAAAACTATATCAAAATGTGTATGTATATATATATATATATATATATATGTATTTATTATTTAACGTTTACATAAGAACATGACAAGAACTACTGCCAAATTGTACATTTAGTTTCAACATTGAAAAAAAAAACAATATCAATGATGGTAATAAACGTTTTATTTAGAATATATTTTTGAAGCATCAAATTCACTTTCCGTTTTCGGAAAATTTTCATACAAGGTAAAAGGTTTGATAAAGAAAGAAGAAAAAAAGAGAGAAGAAAAGAAAAGAAACCAAGAAAAGGAAAAGAAAAAGGAAAGTAGTCAGTCAGTTAAGTGCCATATGTGATACATGCTTTGGACGATCATGTCTCGAAAGAGACATGACTGACTAGGCAGAACATTATCCCGCAGTAGGTTGCTATTGCTTTCTGTGGTAGACTGGTTGCCAGCCAAGGCTATAAAACCTAGCCTGTCCCATTATTTAACTCATAGCTAGAGGGGAAAGAGATGAATTATATTATTAAGTAGTAATTAGTGGGGGATCAGTTTATTACTTCATAACAATGAAAAACCGATCTCCAACTTTATGCCAAGTAGAAGTTTTACTTATATTTCCAACTATTATTTTCAGTCAGTAAGTGCCATACGTGATACACACTTGGGCAATCATGTCTCAAAAGAGACATGACTGACTGGGCAGAAGATTATCCCGCAGTAGGTTGCCATTGCTTTCTGTGGTAGACTGGTTGCCGACCAAGGCTATAGAACCCAATCTGTTTTATTATTTGACTCATAGCTGGCAGGAGGAGATGGATTAATACTTTTCCCAAGGGTATTTGGGTGTAAGTGAATGCAAGGAATTCAACTTGAAAGAAGAAAGAAGAAAAAAGAAAAGAGAGGAGAAAAGGAAAGAAAATAAGAAATCAGGAAAAAGAAAAAGAAAGTGAAAAGAAAAGGAAGTCAAAAAGGAAAAAGAAAGCATAAGAAATACTAAAGAGAAAATAGAGAGGAAAATGCAAAAGGAGAGTATGTGCCCTGTCCTTTCAGGGCATAGGCAATCATGGCTTTCCACATCTTCCTATCCCTGGTGGCTCTTAGCACGCTTTCTCCTGTTACACCAGCCAAACCCCGCTCTGCCATCCGCTAGCTCAAGCCCATAAATTTAGAATATAGAAACTAGCATGGCCACAAAATGAGGGATCAGTTCATATATTGATTATAATATAGAATTGATCCCCCACTTTATATCCACATTATAATTTCTTATATACAGAATGCATATATATATTCTTCTTCTATGTACCTTGTCCCTTCAGAACGTAGGCGATCATGGCCTTAAACGTCTTTCTATCCCTGGTATCTCTTAGTATGTATTCTCCTTTTACATCCCGCAACCTTCATTCCGTCATCAACCTGATCAGGTTCTTCAAATATGTTATCCGCTGCTTTCCCCTATCTCTTTTTCCCTCTGTCTGGCCCTGTTAGTATCAGGTTCTCCAAGCCCTCCATCCTCATTGCATGTCCCAGTTACTTCAATTGTCTCTTCCTGATGCTCAAAATTAATTTCCTTTTCGTTTCCATCATTTCCAAGACCTCATCATTGCTCACATGCTTGGTTCATGATATCCGCAGCATCCTTCTGTAGAACTACATTTCAGTTACTTCAAGTTTTTCCTTCATCTTTGATGATATTGTCCAGCATTCACTGCCATACTGAAGAACCAACAACGTATAACAATCCAGTACTCTCTTCTTTGTTTCTAATGAAAGTTTCCTGTGTCTTAATACTTTACTCAGCTTCTGGAACGCGTCTTTCACCATGCCAATTCGCCTTTGGATCTCTGTGTTGTACTTTCCATCCCCTGTTAGAACATTTCGCAGGTATTTAAATTTTTGTACCTGCTTGATTTTAATATCTCCCAACTCTATTAGGCATGTTGGGCTGTTTTTTTTAACGGAAATGAAGTGTAATAGTAATTTACAATGTTGCAATTCAAATCTTATGGAATTTTTAAATTAAATCACAAACTCAAATAAAAAAAAAATTTTTTCCATAAAACGTAAAATAAAAGGATAGGTAATATAACAACAAAATTAAACTGGACTAATGTTATAAATTATAATAAAAATAGAAATGAAAATGAAAATAAAATTGAAAATTAAGTTATATATATATATAATTATAATAATATATATTATAATGGAATGACAAGTCGGGGTGCCGAGTTCGATTTCCAGTTAAATTCCTTGCATATACTTACGCACAAATACCCCTGGGAAAGGTATTAATCCATCTCTTCTCTCCAGTTATGGGTTAAATAATAGGACAGATTGGGTTCTATATCTTTGGTAGGCAACCAGTCTATCACAGAAAGCAATGGCAACCAACTGTGGGATAATGTTCTGCCCAGTCAGTCATGTCTCTTTCGAGATATGATCGCCCAAAGCATGTATCACATATGGCACGTAACTGATATAAATGTATTAAATTTATTGGCTTATTTTTATATTGAGCGTTGTTTAAAATTAATCTTTTGAATGTTGTAATTTTATTTTTTGTTCTTTTATGTTTAGATATAGAATGGTTCTTTTGTTAATACTGCACAATAACATGTGCATCAAATGAATTTATAAATATTCAATAATTACCTATATTGCAGTTTCATCAATGAAAGACTGAAGAAAATTTAGGGTGATTCGGACGAGTTCATCTTTGCTTTCTTGCCTTGTAAAATTTGCAAAGTAATGATAACAAAAGAACCATTCTATTTTCATTTAGAAATATCCACTTGACAATAAATACTGAAAAATAGTATGAAATAATCATTTTTTTAAAACAATGGGCTGTCCTAATAATTATGGCCGGTAGTGTACATATATATACACACACATATATATATATATATATATATATATATATATATATATATATAGCAAATCTACAGTGTGCGATTGGTAAATTGTCGCTATTTGTCTTATAAAATTTTGTAAAGTAATAATAACAAAAGAACCATTCTATTTTCATTTAGAAATATCCACTTGGCAATAAATACTAAAAATAGTATGAAATACATCATTTTTTAAAAAAAACTGGGGTGGCCTAATAATTATGGCCGGTAGATAAACCAATTTATCTCACACACACACACACACACACATAATTTATTTATAATGAATTATAGTTTAGAACATGTAAACATTTTTATCCACTACAAAGTGTGCATTTTGTTTTGTCATTTCAATGTCGAAACAAAATGTACACTTTGTAGTGGATAAAAAATTGTCCATGTTCTAAACTATAATTTATAATAAATATTCACAGCTCTATATTACATGTTGAGCACTGTTTTAAATTAATGTTTGGAACGTTGTAAATTTTTCTTTATTCCTTATTCACTCAGATATATATATATATATATATATATATATAGATAGATAGATAGATATAACATAGTACACTTGGTATGTAATTCGGGTAAATTCCAAAAGAGATGAACTCAAGAGAACTCAATGTTAAATTCATTTATTTAATTTAACAGAGTAATATTTTATAAAGGATTTTTGATTATTACTATGGATAATACATATTTCACCACTTTGATGTTCTTAACGTGGCTCATCAGATCCAAATGGTCATGTTAAGAACATCAAAGTGGTGAAATATGTATCATCTAAGCTAATAATCAAAAATTCTTTTTAAAATATATATATATATATATATATATATATATATATATATATATGTGTGTGTGTGTGTCAGATTAAATAAATTGCAAACATTCTATCTGCTTATTTTCAAAGACAGAAAAAGAAGGTTTATTGTTCTACTTGGATTCATAGTTAACATATTGCATGAAAATTTGGAGGAATAAAAACAGGTTTAGTCTTTTTCAAAATAATATTTCTATTTTTATAATATATACTTGTTTTTTCCTGGCATTTATCTAAAAATACATAACGGCAATAAATCATTGTGCATCTCTATTTATCTAATTACCATCACGTCATGTGACCCATATAGCCTCTTCACCTTTCAAGTGGTTGTTTATTAAAAAATGTTTTTTATGCACTGTAGTGAATTGTATAGATATACACTACTGGCCATAATTATTAGGCCACCCCAGTTAAAAAAAAAAAATATGTATTCAAACTATTTTTAGTATTTATTGCCAAGTGGATAATTCTAAAAGAAAATAGAATGGTTCTTTTGTTATTATTACTTTGCAAAATTTTACAAGGCAGCCAGGAAGCCTTTGCTTTGGCCAGCCAATAAGAAGAAGAGACTAGCATGGGGAAGAGAGCACAAAAACTGGATACCAGAACAGTTCATTTGATGCACATATTATTGTGCAGTATTAACAGAAGAACAATTTTATTTTCATTTAGAATTATCCACTTGGCAATAAATACTAAAAATAGTATGAAATACATCATTTCATAAAAAAAAACTAGGGTTGCCTAATAATTAGTGTGTGTATATATATATATATATATATATATATATATATATATATATACTAGCAGCCATAATTATTAGGCCATGCTAGTGTTTTAAAAAATTATGTATTTCATACTATTTTTTAGTATTTATTGCAAAGTGAGTAATTGTAAATGAAAATAGAATGGTTCTTTTGTTAATACTGTGCAATAATATGTACATCAAATGAATTTATAAATATTTAATAATTACTTATATTGTAGTTTCATCAATGAAAGAATTAAAAAAGTTAGTGTGATTCGGATGAGTTCATCTTTGCTTCCTTGCCATGTAAAATTTTGCAAAGTAGTAATAGCAAAAGAACCATTCTATTTTCATTTAGAATTATCCACTTGGCAATAAATACTAAAAAATAGTATGAAATACATCATTTTTTTAAAACAATGGGCTGGCCTAATAATTATGGCCGGTAGTGTATATTGTGTTAGGCATACTTGCATTTATTCAGTAGTGGTTGTTAGAATGTATTATACTTTTCATATCTATAATAGTTGGAATATAATATGCAAATGTTTGCTTATACATGCCCAATGTGTATCAAAGACAAATGAATTTTTTATAAAATACAGAAAAATGGCCTAAGCCCAAGAAGCTCTTGTCTAATTTTAAAGAAATTTGGCAACCAGTCTACCGCAGAAAGCAATGGCAACCTACTGCGGGATAATCTTCTGCCCAGTCAGTCATGTTTCTGTCGAGACATGATCGCCCAAGCGTGTATCACGTATGGCACTCAACTGACTGACTTTTGCAACATGCTTCTCAAATCCACTGTTATACATTTTTCTAGTGTTTACAGGAGTTTCCTTCCTAAACTTTTGCTTAAAGTAGAGAGGAATGTCAATATCTTGATTATTATTGTCATCTTTTGATGGGCTACATATTTTTTGTTGCTGCTGTTGCTTTTGGGAATATTAAAGTGTTAGTCGATAAGATATGCCTACTATAAAAGGCAAAAATGTCTCCTTCAAAAATCACATGACATCTTGAAGGCTGTTAGGATCACTGGAAGCCATATTTAATTACATTATCTTTCATCTTATTTCTGTTGCTTGATATACTAGTCAAATAGTGAAGGTAATACTGATATTAGCCGTTTTTATACAGGAAACATTCAACATTCATTAACCAAGCAGTTAGTGTTACCCTTGGATAAAATTTAAATTTATAAAAACTTTCTCTTAAAACTAATTTTTCAGGAAAATAGAATTCCAAAGTCCTTTGTTATTGCAATTTCAACTTTTGTTGGTTGTTTTTTTCCTGACCATTTTATTATGTCATTTTCTTTTCAAGTATCCATTTTTGTTGCTACTGTTGTTGGAAGTCTTCAAGTGATGTGGTTCCTTGTTATTTGGTCAAGTTCTTTGCGATGGTGTACAAAGTCTGATGAAGGATTGTCTTCTTTAAGGCCAAAAGTATACGTTCACTTGAAGCCATTTTTAATCATTGATCTGAGAAAGCTGTTGTTTATAGATGATATTTTCAAGATTTCTGAAGGAGTTGTCGATGACATTATATCAAACCAGTTCACCTGTAGACAAATAAATCAATCTTTGGATAATGTTAAATGCCGACAGAGGAAACCTTTACAAAATAATCCGTTACTCGAATTATTCAGAAATATGGATTCTAGTCATTGCTGAAGAACCCTTCAGTATGTTTCAAGAAATGTCAAGCGGCTTTTGACGAGAAAGAAAATTTCCATTTGGTATTTTCAAGGGGAAAATTCTTATGACATGGGAAATCCTTTTTTTTTCAACTAATAATTATAAAATGGAATAATTCATCAAGTTAACAAGATTTTGGGGAAAAATCTATTTTTACCAAGAAAGAGCAGAATTCTATGATATTTTGTTTTCAGGCAAGGCAATAAAGCCACTAAGACACAAGAGTGAAAAGAATATGAAGTGATACAAAGATAAGACTACATCTAATCACTTCCATCACTGGAGATTTTTTTCTTTCTTCATTGATTATTCCTAAGTCTGATGATAAACTACATCTGGCAGCATGGCCTCTGATCATGAAATTCGAGGTTTTGAGGACTAATTTTTGTTGTTACCACATTCAATCTGACCCAGTGTTGTAGCACCTGCTAGGGCCCCAACTATGGGCAAATAGTGAACCTCCAAACAAAAACAAAACACAATGAAAAAACAAAAAAACATTTTTACAGTAAAAAGACTAGCAATACATTTTTATATATAAAAAAAATTACCAACACTACATATTTATAGTAAAATTACACACTTTTATGAGGCATCAAAATAAAGTTTAAAATCACACCAGTCCTAACACTTTTGCACACTACCAGTAGTGTTCAAAAGTATTAGGACAGGGGTGATTTTACTAAAGATCTCACTGAAATTCAAATACAGTGTGAAAAGCCAAATAAATTGCTAATAAATATTGATTATTTACAACTAGATGTAAAAGAAATGTATTAAAAAGAAGTTATATTTAATTTTTCCTATTTTCTATTAAACAAGTTATTTTGAAACTACTCATTATTCTATTATCCTTGGATATGACTGACTTTTTTCTTATTCCCCCCCCCTCTCGAATTGATAAATCTAATGTTACTTTGCAAGACACACTTTTTTTTTTTTTTTTTTAATCATTTCACCTCGAGCAAGGCAGAAACGCCACTGATGTGCAGGGGGTTACATAAATGTAGAAAGATTAATTAGAAAAGAGTGAGGAGTACAAGCTAGTTAGAAAGGAACAATAGAAAGCTGAGAAAGCAGGTGCAATGACAGATACATGGGCGGAGAGAACGTGAAGATTATACAGGGGAGGGGAGAGAGCTAGAGTCCAGTGGTTAGTAGGTGAGTATTAACTTTGCTTTTAAATTTCTGGAGGTCGTAGCCGTCAGGAAAGCAAGAATACGGGAGTGAGTTCCACAGGCGGGAAGTGCGAGAGAGGAAGCTGCAGGAGTAGAATTGTCGTCTGCGTTTGGCTAACCTGACTGTGAATGGGTGGGACCCAGTTGCCAGTCTGGTTGCACGGGTAAACACCTGTTGAGGAGGCATCAGTGACTTAAGCTCATCCGAGCAGAAGCCATGAAAGTATTCGGGAACAAATACAAGCTGCTTGGTAGGAGATACCATTAGATACATTGAAGAAGCTTGTGATGTCAATGCCTGACAGAATGAAGGCTGTGATCAAAGCAAAAGGCTATTATACTAAATAGTAAATTTATATTGTCACAAGTATTTTTTTCTTGTTAAAGCATTTGTTGAGTAAATCAAATAAAATTATTTTAATTAAATTGTTAATTTTCTGTCAATATGCCACATAAAAGATAAATAGTTTTTGTCCTAATACTTTTGCACAGTACCATATAGTAAATTGAGCAACAATACAATTTTAAAACAAAATGACCAGCAATTCATTTTCTATAAAAATTACTAACAATACTTATATATAGCAAAATGACCAACTAAACATTTTATAGCAAAATGACCAGAATACCCTTTATAGCCATATGATCAACAATCCCTTTTTTGAATAATGGCTAACAATAAATTTTATAACAAAATGACTAACAATAGATTTTATAGTCAAATGACTAAAAGTACATTTTATAGTGAAATGACCAGTAATATCTTTTATAGTAGAATGACCACTAATAGATTTTATACTAAAATGACCAACAAAACATTTTAGCATACAATGACCAGCAATACATTTTTATAGTAGAATGACCCAAAATACATTTTATTGGTAGTTGAAATGCTACAACTGCAGTCAAAATATTTAGATTTCAGCATTAAATAATCCATAGCGATTAATATGCTGCTAAACAAACAAAAACAACCAACCAACAATACCTATTTATAGCAAAATGACCAAGAATATATTTTATCGGTAGTTGAAGGCCTACAATTGCATTCAAAATATATTTAGTTAAAGCCATAAAATTGTGTTAAAGTTTTTAGATTTTGGCACTAAATAACAGCTAAATGTTGATATTCTGAAAAATGAAATCAATGAACCAACCTGGAAGAAATCTTTTAAGACGTTAATCCAAATAATATCCAACAATTTCTTAAATAAATCAAACTTTATCCCAAAATATAACTTCAATAAATCTACAACGTAAAACCCATATTATCACTGCCATTGTTTCAAAATCTAAGGTCCTGGGTATGATGATAAACTGTCAAGTGGTCACCCATCGAGGTACTGAACAAGACTGATCTTGCTCCACTTTGATGATTTCACAGGAACCAACTCATGGTATGTGCATGAATGATTTTTTTATTACTCAGGCAACCAGACTGGCATCAAGGTCCCACCCTTTTACAGTTAAATCAACCAAATGCAGGCGACAATTCTACTCCAGCAGCTTCTCTTCTCATGCTTCCCACCTGTGGAACTCCCTTCCATATACTTGCTTTCCTGACGGCTATAACCTCCAAGAATTTAAGTCAATTTCAATCTCTTATCCACTTAACTCCAGCTCTTTCCACATCACCCGATGTATCTTGTTCTTTTCCTTTCCCTCCACCTTCATAACTGTCTTCACTCCTGTGTTTATAAACTTCTTTTGCCCTTTCACCTCCTGGAGCTGCTTACTTGCTTTCCTGATGGTTTATGTAGCCCCCTGCACATCAGTGGCAGTACTGCTTTGCTTGGGGTGAAATGAAAAAAAGAAAATTGTTTTTCAACTGCTTATCTATCCAGGATATTGGCTTGGAATGAGAAATCGGAAGCCAAGTTCAAATTCCAGTTGAATTCCTTGCATTCACTTATGCACAAATACCCTTGAGAAAGGCATTAATCCATCTCTTCCCTCCAGCTATGGATTAAATAATAGGACAGATTGGGTTATATAGCCTTGGCTGGCAACCAGTCTACCACAGTAAGCAATAGCAACCTACTGTGGGATAATCTTCTGCCCACTCAGTCATGTCTCTTTTAAGACATGATCACTCAAAGTGTGTATCATGTATAGCTCTTAATTGACTGACTGAATATAATAGTTGAAAACATGATTAAGGCTTCTACTGGGTATAAAGTGGGGGATCGGTTTTATACTGTTATGAAGTAATAAACTGATTCCCCACTAATTACTACTTAATAATATAATACATCAATTCTCCCTCTAGCAATGAGTCAAATAATAGGACAGATTCAGTTCTATAGCCTTTGCTAGCAACCAGTCTACTGCAGAAAGTAATGGCAATTTTCTGCCCAATCAGTCATGTCTCTTTCAAGACATGATTGCCCAAGCATGTCTCATGTATGGCACTTGACTGACTGATCTATCCTGGTGGCGTGTTGTGGTGTAATATCTGTGGATATTTGCTCAGAACAAGAAATTGGAGAGCTGAGTTTGCATTCCAGTCAAATCTGATGCATTCACTTTCACACAAATACCCTTGTATGAACTCATCTTTTCTCCTTCCACCTATGGGTTGAATAGTAAGATAGATTTGGTTTGATAGACCTGGTTGGAAACTGGTCTCCCGCAGAAAGTAATGGCACCCTTCTGGGGGAAAATCTTTTGCCTTGTCATTTATGTCTTGAAAGAGACATGATTGCCCAAAGTAATTAACTGACTGATCAACCATTTGCAGGTTATTTAAAGCCAGAAAATATTTTTAGATTGTAAGATTTTATATAATAATGATTTACTGATAGAAATCTTACTAATCTAAATCTAAACTTATTGATAATCGAAAAAATCGGGTTATAGAAGGAGTGGTCTGATTTTAATCAAATGTAATACACTCATAGACAAAGACATAAGAAATGATATTCAGAAGTTTCAAGGTTGTAGTTCTTACAATAGTGCAGAAAATTGATAATATATACTGGGTCTGATCAAAATCAGTTTTTCAGCCCTTTTATTTTAGTTTTTGCTTCGGGTTTGACTCTAAGTAGGTATAATTGTAGTTCTTAGTCTCAGCCATGAGACCATTTACTCAGAGGACATATTTAGCCTTCAAAATTCAGTTTACAATGAAAAAACTTATTTGATATCGATACCAGGAAATCAAAATTTGATTTACATCCATTCATTTTTCTTTCAGTCTCCGGTTTTGCTTTAACTGGAAACAACTATTGCTTTTTAGTCTTTCATGCCAACGTCCAGAAATCTGAGCTCCAGGACCATGGATTAGTTTTAAAGCTTTCATTACACCCGAGAAATGCTGGGCTATACTGCTAGTTAACCCATAACAGAATTGGTGGATTGCAAATATAAAAAATGGTACAAGGAATCAGATACTTTCTGTTGTGATGGAATGAGTTGATGATTTTTCTAACATTTTAGTTGGAGGTCAAGGTTGAAAAATGAATCAGTCATTTGTAGAAAATATAGTGATGGCCAAATGTTTCCACTTCATAAACCATGGCAACTGTACTAAATATGGAATAATTTTGGTGAATTTTTTTTCTTTCAGCCAATTTTCTTGGATTTTAAAGAGGATTTGAAAAATTTTTGTTATCTCCATATTTTCTGAGAATCTGTACGATTATCTTACATGTACCGTCCTCTTTGGTCTTTTTGATAGATTTGGAGGATCGTGTATAAAAATAGACAGTTTTCTCATGGATAATAGAAGCCCATCTTTTTACCAATCACTTTGTAACTGATCCAGTCAAAGATTTGGATATTTTTACGATAGTACTTGGAAAACTTTAAGTCAAGTTCAATGAGAGAAGAATGAAAATGCGCAAATATTGGGAATCGAAGAAATATTCAAATCTAAAGAATTAAAGAGGGTGAAGGACATTATTATGGGATGCTTCAAACCATCTGTGGTAGATGGAAATAAATATATTCAGTCTCGTGTGAGTCAATATATATATATATATATATATATATATAAATCTTTTACATACAGTATTGCGCAAAAGTATTAGGACAAAAATTATTTTATCTTTTATGAGACATCAAAATAAAGTTTAAAATCACCCCTGTCTTAACACTTTTGCACACTCCCAGTAGTGTGCAAAAGTATTAGGACAGGGGTGATTTTCCTAAAAACCTCACTGAAATTCAAATACAGGGTGAAAAGACAAGTAAATTGCTAATAAATATTGATTATTTAAAACTAGGTGTAAAAGAAATGTATTAAAAAGAAGTTCTATTTCATTTTTCCTATTTTCTATTAAACAAGAAGCTATTTTGAAACTACTCATTATTCTATTATCCTTGGATATGACTGACTTTTTTCTTATTCCCCCACCTCTCGAATTGAAAACTCTAATGTTACTTTGCAAGACAGACTTTGGGAACAAATACAAGCTGCTTGGCAGGAGATACCATTAGATACATTGAAGAAGCTTGTGATGTCAATGCCTGACAGAATGAAGGCTGTGATCAAAGCAAAAAGCTATTATACTAAATATTAAATTTATTTTGTAACAAGTATTTTTTTCTTGTTAAAGCATTTGTTGAGTAAATCAAATAAAATTATTTTAATTAAATTGTTTATTTTCTGTCAATATGCCTCATAAAAGATAAAATAGTTCTTGTCCTAATACTTTTGCACAGTACTATATATATATATATATATATATGTATGCTAGGTGCGATTGGTAAATTGTCGCAATTATTCTATTATTCTAAAGCAAAAGGCTATTACACTAAATATTAAACCTCCGTGGGTCATTTAATGCCAAAAAGGTGGGCTTTTAAAGTATTTTTTTTTAATGATCAATTATAGTGAGAATGTTGATTTAGTCACATTTTAATGAAAATTTTGTTTTTATTCTTTTTTAATTTAGAAAACTGAAAATGTCTTCTAGTTTCAAAAATGTTTTGCTGAGAATTTTTTCCTTCAAAAATGTATTGTGGTGATCATTTTTTCTCCAAAAATGTATATTTTTCTATAAAAGTATATTTTTATGTATATATTTCTGTAAAAGTGTATTTTTATTCTTTCATGGAGTTTTGACCTCAATTTGGAGATGAAATATTTGCCTATAGCTTGGGCCCTTGGTCAGGGTGGACCTCGGAACAACAGCAATTAAGAGGTGGTTCCATGCTCCTCACAACCTCCCAATTAAAGGCCTTGCTGTAGAGCATGCTGCTGTGTACCATGGAGAGATTGAAGTTTCATTTGGTATTTCTGAGAAGGAATGATAGCATCTATGCTAGCATTGAGCCAAGAACCTCAATAGAACAATTCTTAAAATAAAAATTGGAAATATTAATCCAAGAGGTGGGGTTGAAAAAAGTCACAAAGTGAATCCTAATCAGCCTGTTGGTAATGGAAGGAGATTTTATGAATAAGAGATTCCTCTCTAAAAGATGAAGAAATGAAATATCCATAGCTACTACAGAGTGATTCGAATTTCCAAGGGGACAATTTTATGAAGCTTGGCAAAAGCTAGGAGGGGAGGTAAAAAATAAAGAGGAAAGAGAGTTTAGATAATTCAACAGTCATCATCATCATCATCATCATTATCATCATCACCGTTTAATGTCCATTTCCATGCTAGCATAGGTTGGATAGGGTTTTCTTGACAGATCTGTGATTAAACCATCATGAAAATATTGGGTTTGAGTTTGAGTTTTGTTTAACAGCATATCAACCTCTGTGGGTTATTTAATGCCAAAAAGGTGGGGTTTTAAGTGTTTTTTTTTAATATTGTGCATGTTTTGTAATATTGTGTTGTTACGAGGATGCATTTATATATAAAAATAATAATAATAATGTCTAAAAAGTTGTAGTAAGAGATTCATTTGAGTCCTACTTGTTATTAAGAAATAGTCGTAAAAATAAGGAAATTAGAAATAGAACATTTTGGAAGATGCCAGAATGTTCCAGTAAAATCAAGAGAATTATATATAAATCTTTTACATACAGTATTTTGCAAAAGTATTAGGACAAGAACTATTTTATCTTTTATGAGACATCAAAATAAAGTTTAAAATCACCCATGTCCTAACTCATTTGCACACTACCGGTAAAAAAATTATTTTAACAGTTTATTTTTGGTCAATATGCCTCAGAAAAGATAAAATAGTTCTTGTCCTAATACTTTTGCACAGTACTAAATATGTATATATATATATATATATATATTGATTGTTTAATACTTAGTTTTTGGTCCTAATAGGACTAGACCAGTACACATTTGTATTAAAAAGTGTTCTATACAATTATATTGTAGAACTTTGGAATATTTTTCATTTTTAAACGAGTTATTTTGCTACCTTGGTTTCTACCATTAGTGGTATCTTCAGGCAATTTTTTAATAGTTATTAAAAATCACATCGCTTGAAGACATGTAGAAATGAAGGTAGCAAAATAACTCATTTAAAAATGATTATATATATATATATATATATATATATATATATATATATATATAATCATTTCACCCCAAGCAAGGCAGTACCGCCACTGGTGCACGGCAAGTTATATGAGAGGAGAGGGAAGAAAGAAAAAATGGTATAATGGATCTTGGAAAATGATAAGAAAATGTTGAGATTTAAAGAGATAAAAGATGACACTTGGTAGTGCGCAAAAATGTTAAGACAGGGGTGATTTTAAACTTTATTTTTGATGCCTCATAAATGATAAAATAGTTCTTGTCCTAATACTTTTGCACAGTACTGTATATATACTAGGTGCGATTGGTAAATTGTCGCAGTTATTTTGATGCCTCATAAAAGATAAAATAGTTCTTGTCCTAATACTTTTGCACAGTACTGTATATATATATATATATATATAAACAAATTAAAGAGTTGGATATGCATAGCTACCTTTTTTTCTTGGCTGAAAACCTATAAAACAAGTACAGAATTCAGGTTTTTGATGACATATCTGATTTTATCCCCCAGAGATGCAGAAAGAATCCTGAGAATCAGTCAACAGACTTCAAGACAGATTGGCAGCAAAATAAGTTTTCATAATGGAATTATCTTACTGTATAAGTGTGAATCATTGAATACAAGTTACGATAGAACCTGATTGTGTCACTGGGTCACTGTAAACCCAAACGCCATGAGCAGACGTCAATACAAAGAGATGGTTTGGTGCCAGACTGACCATGGTATCATTTCATTAAAAGAGAAAGAGAAAAAGTCAAATATCTTTTCTTGGCTATGCTGCCATTGTAACAAAAAAACTTCTACAAATTTCTCTTTTCTTTTAAGGCTCATGCAAGATGGGATGTCATTTTTTTTGTTGTATTTACTATCGGTTAGTTTATATAGAGAAATGGAAAAATACACACTTGGTCAACAAACTGTTCAATAAAAAAAAAGACGACTTAAAAATTTCAAGATGAATGTTTTTTATTAGAATATATTTCTTTTTATATGATGTATTGTCAAACATTATTCATTTTTGACTAGCATTTCTTTCATCTTCATTTCAATTGCTTTATTGCCACAAATAGTATTAGTAGTTGTAATATTATCTGGAATTTTGATTAGGTAAAGCATTGTTAAACTGTATTCATTTTTGTCAATGAATCGCTTAATTGAAAAGTAATGTTTTTATCCCACCAAATAGTCAATCAGTCAGTCAAGTGCCATACGTGACACACGCTTGGGCAATCATGTCTCCAATGAGACATGACTGACTGGGCAGAAGATTATCCCACAGTAGGTTGCCATTGCTTTCTGCGGTAGACTGTTTGCCAGCCAAGGCTAATGAAATCAATCTCTCCTGTTATTTAACCCATAACTGGGTGAAGAGATGGATTAATACCTTTTCCAAGGGTATTTGCACGTAAGTGAATTTAATGAATTCAGCAAATATTCAGTCAGTCATTTAATTGCCATATGTGATACACACTTTGGGCAATCGTGTCTCGAAAAAGACATGACTGACTGGGCAGAAGATTATCTTGCACTAGGTTGCCATTGCTTTCTGTGGTATGGTTGCCAGCCAAGGCTATAGAACCCAATCTGTCCTATTATTTGACTCATAGCTAGAGGGGGAAGAGATGTATTCTATTATTAAGTAGTATTTAGTGGGGGATCAGTTTATTACTTTATAAAAATATAAAACTGTTCTCTTACTTTCTGCTCAGTAGATGCCTTAATCATGTTTTCAACTATTATATTCAGTCAGTCAGTTAAGTGCCATATGTGAGACACGCTTTGGGTGATCATGTCTCGAAAGAGACATGACTGACTGGGCAGATGATTATCCCGCAGTTGGTTGTCATTTCTTTCTGCAGTAGACTGGTTGCCACCCAAGGCCAAAAAACCCAATCTGTCCTGTTATTTAACCTATAACTGGAGGAAAGAGATGGATTAATAGTTTTCCTAAGGGTATTTGTGCGTAAGTGTATGCAATGAATTCAACTGGGATTCAAACTCGGCTTCTCGAATTGCTGTTCCAAGCTGATATCCACTGCACCACAGTGCACATCTAGAAAACAGAGTCATCCTAATTCTGCCTGACAAACATACTTTCAGTGTTTTTGAATGATTTTTAGAAACACGAACAAAAATTGACTTTTTAATTAAAGGAAGATACACTGCCATTAACAGCCAGAGACAGGTTGGTAAAGTGACAAGTTGACTTGTGATTATGCCAATGTTTTTTAAACAAGTTTATATTCAAGCTGGGATGCTTTAAAAATTGTAACAAACTAGCAAATTATGTATGGAAATAAAAGAAAAAATGGCAAAGAATATTATGTAACTTGGGGCATGTCAAAAAGGGCCCAACCCTGCCAAAGTGGGGATGTCTTTAAATTGTGGCAAGAAGAGAAGTTTGCTATAGTATCATTTTCAGAACAAGAACGGTTGGTAAATGAAAGGTTCGAAATAACGTCTGGATGTAAACACATCAGAAAATATATTTTAGGATCGTACAAACCAGGGTGAAAATGTTTACAATACTTGACCAGCTCCCACCTTATTTTCTAGTTATGCTTTCAGAATGTTCCTAAAGAATCTAAAAAATTGTGTAATCAGCTGTCTTCCGAATATATATATATATATATATATATATATATATATATATATATGTATTGTGTATTGAGGCAGCAGATAATTTTCTAAACACATACTGTTAAATATAAGAGACAATGAACGTCTATTATGTTTAATCATGAGCCATTCTAAACATCATTTTTTTGGCTCTAATTTCAGGTGATAATAAAGACAAAAATTCTCCAACATTTGGATATTTTTATTAAGTTGGTTCTAAGCTTACAATATATATATATATGTATGTATGTATATTTATTTATTTATCTATCTGTAAATTCAGATAAAACTTAGTGGGGAAATAACCATTTTCAACATGTCATTTAAGACATGCATTCTTCAACCCCTTATAAACAGAGAATGAGGAAAAATTCTAACCCCAGAGGTTAGCTTAGGTGAAGGAACGGGTTGGGAGATATTGGTTTTATTAGGGTAGGGCTAGGGGAAAAATCTAGTAGTAATTCCTCTTTGGTAGGAGGAGGTATGTGACTTGGCCCTTGAGTTAGTAGTGGTAGGTAGTGGGGAAATAATGGCTGGGCCAAATTTAAAAAAAACTTAATGTGACTATTTGGAAGAATGCAATAACCATTGTAATTTGTACTCATTTCTATGGCGGCACATACTTATGATCTCCCTTCATTTATTTAGAAGTATATTTTGGTATTGAAATTTTTAAATTTTAATTTTTTCTGTCAAACATAGATTACATCCATCTCTTAAGCTATTAGATGTCCTATAAGCTTCCATTTTATCTGGGGATTTAAGTTACTTTCTTTTAATTCCCAGTGTGTATATATATATATATATATATATATATATTTGTTATAAATTATGTTTTAGAACATGTACATAATTTCTTCTATATATGTCCTCTTCTCTACAATCATACGGATGTTTCACTGAAACAGCCGTATGATTGTAGAGAAGAGGACATATATAGAAGAAATTATGTACTCGTTCTAAAACATAATTTATAATAAATATTCACAGCTCTATACATCATATATCAAGTACTCTTTTAAATTAATGTTTTGGACGTAAAAAAATTTTTCTTTTTTCTCTCCTCATTCTATATTCACTCGGATATATATATATATATATATATATATATATGTATATATATATATTATCATATAATTATGAATTAAAAGTACATTGCAACACGGAAATTTCTATGTATCAAGATAGAATCTCGTCATCAGGCAACGTTTGATATTGGTTGTGAAAATGACTTACATTTCAATACAAAAAAACCATCGGTTTGCAATTTATCTATGTGGGAAGATATAAAATTTATGTGTGTGTTCCTTTTAAATAACCAGAAAAAAGATTCACTTTGAAATTTTGCCAATAGTTTCTAGGAAATACATATTTACTTTTTTCTTTCTTTTTTTTCTTTTTTTTCCCCTAATGATCAAAGTGTCAACCTATATAGTGTCAAAGTATATATATATATATATATATATAAAGGAAAACTGAACATGTCATTTAGATTGGTTATAACTTATAATTCATTTCTATGAACTAAATTAGCTTTTGTAGAGTATTTTTAGGTCCTTTATGATTTATATTACGATTCGTCTAACATACAATTCAAGAAAAATAAAGACAACAACTTCAATTTGTAACCAATAAATTAAAGTATATTCAATAAACAAACAAAGCATGTAATAATAGTATACATAGAGTAGGAGGAAAAAGTTGTTCCCCTTTAACTGTTTATTGACTAAAGTCAGTTAAATGAAGAAAGTTTTTTCTTGCTGCTGAAAAGGTTTGTTATAACTTTTAGAAAGATTTTCATGTAAGAATAAATAACATGAAGAATACAATTATTTTGAATGTAATTGTAAGTAACACAAATTTTGGTCAAGAGTTCAAAGTTCAAAAGTTCTTGATGAAAATGTTCAGACAGAAAACAAAGTTCTGTGTCTGTGTGTGTTCATTAAAGAAGGTTTCAGTAGAGAGACTTACATAGAGACCTTTAGCAGCCTGTTCCTCTACTGGCTAGCTTGCTGAAAGTAGCCTTATTTAACGAAGAAAGGGTGGATCAAAAACGAAGCACAGGAAAAACTAGTTTTACATAAAAAAATATGTGATTGGCTAAAAATTAACCAATCACTACACACATATGAAAGAGCTGCTTCAGAGCCAAAAGATTCAAAGGTGACTGCGATTGCTAAATTGTCTTATACAAGAACAGTAGTGATTTATTACCCAATTGTAGATGAGTAAATGAGATGGACTGCATGTAGGAAAGAAAAACATAGTAAGCGCTAAAAGCTCATTTCATTAGACCACACGATATTTGTTCCATTTGATAGAAAATTTTTTACCGGAATAAGCATTTCTTTAAAATGAAGAGGAAAACAAGTAAAAAGATTTAAAGACAGAGACATTAAAATTTCTACTCTAACAGCTTCTTTTCTTGCACTTCCCACCTGTGGAACTCCCTTCCACATACTTACTTCCCCAACAGCTACAATCTCCAGGAATTTAAATGTAAGGTCAATATCTCCTATCTCACTAACTTGCATCCTTTCTCTCAATCTCTTTTTTCCATCCACTCCACCCCCACTACCCCAGTATTCTCAGCCTTTTATTACCCTCTTCCTGAACCCCCCCCCCCCCCCCCATAACCTACACCTCTTTCTCATCACTCCCCCAATGTAAACCCAGTGCAACAGCGGCAGTAACACTGCCTTGCTTGGGGTGAAATGATTGAAAAAAAAAAAAAAAATATATATATATATATATATATATATATATATATAAAAGATTTTTGATTGTTACTATGGATAATACATATTTCACCGCTTTGAGCAGCGATAATAACATCAAAGCAGTGAAATATGTATTATCTATATTAATAATAAAAAATCTTTTATAAATTATATTAGTCTGTTAAATAAATGAATTTAACATTAAGTTTTCTTGAGTTCGTCTCTTTTGGAATTTACCTGGATTACATACTAAGTGAACTATATATATATAGAATAGTCATACATACACACACACACACACACACATATATATATATATATATATGTAATACACCCACATATATAATAATACATACACAAAACACACACACACACAGATATATATATATATATATATATATATATATATAGTTTAGTGTATCAAGGCAGTAGATAATTTTCTAAACATATATTGTTAAATATAACAGACAATGAATGTCTATTATGTTTAATCATTAGCCGTTCTAAACATCGTATTTTGGCTTTAATTTCAGGTGAAAATAAAGACAAAAATTCTCCAACATTTGGATAATTTTTTATTATGTTGGTTCTAAGCATTCGGCTCACATGAGACATGTTCAGAGAGGTTACAGGAATGTTAACATAAAAACATCCACCATCAAACATGATTTTATCTTGTGCTCACATGAAACTTTGTTAAGCAATGATAACAGCTATCAAATAGAAAATGCAGTTCGTAAATTTGTAATGTGGTTCTATGATGTCACACCACGTGAGAACTCAAAATGTTAACAGAACTATATATTTAAATGCAAAGTAATATACATACATATATATATATATATATATATATAGGGTAGAGTCGCCGACTGATGCCATTTCGGTTGGGTTTCAATCCTGGGTAAAAAAGCAATCGGAGTCTAACCATACTGATAAGCTGTGATACGCCGAAACAGATCTATCTGCGGATGACAATATATATAAGTATATATAGATATATATGTATATATACATATGCATACATATGTATATATATATATAAATATATATATGTATATATATTACATATATATATAATACACACACACATATATATGATAAAATAAGATATAAATAGGAAATTATGTATTTTAACATTTAATTTTTATGAAAGCTTCTGCTATTAGTACCAATGAGTGGGCCAGTGAGTCACAACTAGATATAAATCTGTTTATATATACAAAACTAATAGATATACATATCTAATGAGTATAGATAATATATACATATATATAATATATATATGTAATAATATATATATCAGTCAGTTAAGTGCCATATGTGATACACACTTGGGCGATCATGTCCCGAAAGAGACATGACTGACTGGGCAGAAAATTATCATTCTACGGTAGACTGGTTGCTGACCAAGGTTATAGAACCCAACCTGTCCTGTTATTTAACCCATAACTGGAAGGAATAGATAGATTAATACCACCTTTCCCAAGGGTATTTGCGCATAAGTGAATGCAATGAATTCAGCTGGAATTCAAACTTGGCTCCCCGATTTCTCGTTCCGAGCCGATATCCAATGCACCACAACGCACATCCCTCATATATATATATATATATATATATATATATATATATATATAGCATAACTCATATACAATATATATATACTACCGGCCATAATTATTAGGCCACCTCAGTTTTTAAAAGAAATGATGTATTTCATACTTTTTTAGTATTTATTGCCAAATGAAAATAGAATGGTTCTTTCGTTATTATTAATTTGCAAAATTTTTAGAAGGCAAATAGCGACATTTTACCCATCGCACCCTGTAGATTTTATGTATACACACACACACACACACACACATATATATATATATATATATTCATATAGATAGGTGTGAGTTTGTAACCCTGGGTTTCACGCTTTTGCGATCGTCAGACAAACTGATTAATTTTTTAAAAAAAATTGGTTATATTCGTGTATTTTTGTGGAAGTGGAGGAAAAAAATCTGTCGTTACGACAGACGCAGACATATAGATATATACATTTGTACACCTATCAACGTGTGCAAGGACACACACACACACACACACACACACGTATGCGCGTTTGGTCACTGAGGCTTGCATAAACATACACATGCGAATCGTGCGGTGTTCGGTATATATATGTATATGTGTGCCGTTGCACATATACACACTCATTCGGTTAGCATATTCGAATGGTGTGTAGCGATGTCAACGTGCGAATAGTTGTCGATTTCTCGTACGTACATATGTACTTTTGATGGGTTCTGTGTGAAACTATGGTAGGTAAGAATTGCTATTATTTTATTTAAGGCTGTATTGTTATTTTTTGTTTTAAATTTGGTTATTGGCTTGTTTTATTATTTTTTGTGGTTACGTATGTTTACATGGTGGAAATTCTAATTTGTAGTGCTTGTTAGTGTTTATTATTATTTGTATATCTAGGTTTCTACCATGTGGTGTCTTCAGGCGATTTGCAATAACTGGTTTTACAATTTCTTTTTAGAATGCTTACGTAATAGGGAATTTTTGAACATGCAGTTTTTAAAATTAGAAGAAAATATGTTTTCATCCATCGTTGTATGAACATAATAGGTATTTTTTAGTATGGTTTCACTTAGTCATAATTTCTGTTCTTTCATTCAATAGTTCATTTTTGTTTGGAAATAGCATAATCGCTAAGCTTTCTTCCTGGCATCTATATATTTTGCCACTGTTGTAAGGTTTGGCTGTTTTCACTATACTCCACGTTATCTCTGGTGCTTTTCTATATTTTAATTTTAATTTCCACACATGACTAGCCAATTTTGTATAATTTCTAAAGTTTTCTAGTTTAAATGTAGACCTATGATTAAACCATCTGGTCTTAAAAGTATCTTTGGTTGATCCCAAATACGTTTTGTTTTGGCCATTTAAGTCATGTACCTTTGCTTTGTAAATGACTTCTTTTGTATTACAAAATGAAAGTCTTTTGCTTTGTCTTCGACTTATGAGGATCCAGCAACTCAGCTCTTAGAACTGAACAACCCCATCACCCATCATATAATTATTCTGCTTGTTCCTTCCTTAGTTACTTAATTCGTCCATCCATTACACCACTGAAGAAAGATAACACACTTACTCTCTACACAAGCTTTACCTTCCCCTCTATCTTTTTATAATCTCCTCAGCCTTTCTCTCACCTTTGCCAAATGGAAGAGTAGTAAAGAGTTATAGAGTAGAGGGAAGAGAGCCTATAGCATTACCGTAGCAGTAGCACCTTAAGCTGGTGGTTGTAGCAGTAATTGTGTCTGTGTACTGTACAATATAGTAAAAATAGGTAGGTTCGTTGTATCCGGCAACCTAATAATGAAATTTCTGGCCTTTACACCCTTGACCATAACTCAGATGGTTTTTTCTGTTTACAATGGACACAGAAGATTTTACTAATAAAAAAAATTTTTTCTCTTTCAAAATCTCATACAAAATAGCGTACTGTATTTTAGTCATGATCTGTTCATACACCGCTTAATATAATATAAGATTACAGTAAAGTAGCTTCTATGGACATTATTTTTATAAATATTTTCATAAAATTACACTCTGTGTTATCATTATTTTATTATCCAATACCTTTATGTTTGAAGACGTTACTATCATTTGTAGTATGACAAAGTAAATTTTTTCCAGGAAATCATAATTATCCTTCCATGGAAATTACATGGGTTCTGCCAGTACATATCATTTGATTAAAGTGTTGAAGGCTTGTGCAGAACCAGCACAAATTGCTTCACACAGACAGGTCACCAACCAAGCATAAAGGTTCCAGTCTGCCTCACTATTTAACCTATACCTAGGGGAAATAAAGGGATGGATTCATACCTTTCCTCATTTTACCTGACGTAACAAACCTGACTGGAATTCAAACTCAGCTCTCAGGTTTTGTCACTTACTCCATCCACACACCTTATTTATTTTCTGATGAGATCAAATTAAATTTGCATCATTTTCAATTAATTCATTCCTTAGATCTTTGTGCAAAATAATTAAAACAAATTTCTGTTTTTTCAAAATTGTTAATGACTGCTCATTAAATGATGTAAGACTCTGAAATAAATATCCGAGAAAAGAGAAAAATGCTGAAAACTCTTAATCAATAAATCTTCTGTTTTGGAAGGTGAATAATCAGCTCTCAAGGGGATACCAAGCACAGGGGGAGTAGACAGGCAATATTCGTATTGATAGACATAAGAAAGCGGATATTTTTTCTTTCCTCCTCTCTATTATCATTTGGCTTTATTTCCGCCTTTCACCCCATGTTTCTGTCGATAATGATAATTATTTGAATAATAGTTGCAAACAAAAATGATGAATTGAGCTAGAAGCTATATTTAAGTGTAACTCAATCCTTATATATCTATATATCTATATCTATATATCTATATATATATATACAGTACTGTGCAAAAATTATTAGGACAAAAACTATTTTATCTTTTATGAGGCAAAATGATTTGTACAACCTACATCAAACATTACATTTAAATGTAAATCATCTGCACAACCAAAATCAAACATTGCCTGATGAAGAGAATCTATCTCGAAACATAGAAATTTCTGTGTTGCAATGTACAATTAATTCATAATTATATGATTTTGTATATATATGTAGAATTGCCGACTGATGCCAATTTGGTCTGGTTTCAATCCTGGGTTAAAAGCAATCGGAGTCTAACTGTTGATCAGCTGTGATACAGCAAAACAAATCTGTCCGCAGATGACTATATATATGAATTTTATTTGTTTTAATATTATTATTTTTTATTTGCTACTCGTATTCAAGTTGATATAGATATTTTGTATATATATATATATATATATATATATATATATATATAGATAGATAGATAGATAGATAGATAGATATTTTGTATATAATTCCAAGTGAAGAGGACTCAAGGTTTTTTTTTATTTTGAGTATTCTGGCATTTATTTTATTTTAAACAGTGCTCAATATAATGAGTATTATAGAACTTAATATAATATAATTATATAGTTATGTATCAATTTTACATTGCGACATGGAAATTTCTATGTTTCCAGATAGGTTCTCATCATCAGGCAATGTTGATGTGGTTATGCAGATGATTTACATTTAAATGACAAAATCTTTTGGCTTGCTGTGAATGTATGTGGGTGTTTTTTTGTGGAGAACCTATCTTGAAACAAAGAAATTTCCATGTCGCAATGTAAAACTGATACATCTAAATCTATCTAAATCTAAACTTATTTATTAATGGAACTTTGTCTGTGTGTGTGTGTGTGTGTGTGTGTGTGTGTGTGTGTGTGTGTGTGTGTGTGTGTGTCCATTACCTATAGACTCTGAAACAGCTGAACCGATTTTCTTGAAAATTTATACAGTTGTACTATAAGCGTCTGCAAGTGTTCTTAGCTAGGTTTTGTGTCGAGGTACCCCCGATAAATCGATAATCAAAAAAATCAGGTTATAGAAGGAGTGGTCCGATTTTAATCAAATTTGTTACACTTATAGACAAAGACATAAGAAGTGATATTCAGAAGTTTCAAGGTTGCAGTTCTTATAATAGTGCAGAAAATTTGATATTGATACCAGGAAATCAAAATTTGACTTACATCCATTCATTTTTCTTTCAGTCTACGGTTTCGCCTTAACTGGAAACAACTATTGCATTTTAGTCTTTCGTGCCAATGTCCAAAGATCTGAGCTCCAGGATTAGTTTTAAAGTTTTCATTACACCTGAGCAACACCAGGCTATACTGCTAGTAACTATATAATTATATTATATTTTGTATATATGAGAAGAAAGTGAAAAGGATAGACTTTGTACTGAATGGGCACATCACATCAAAGACAATAAAACTAAGTGAGAAGCAATAAAAATAAAAGTGAAAAGGAGAAAAGATAAAATTAGGTTAAAAGCAGGTTGACATCTTGACCGTTAGGAAGGAAAAATAAGAAAGGAAAAAAAGGAAGGAAAGAGAAAAATGAGGAAAAAGAGAGAAAAGGTTAGTATGTATTCTTTGGGGCCAAATTCCAAAATAAATCTTCGCTCTGGTTAGCTGAAATGAATGCACACCTAAATTTTATATCTTCCCACATACAAAAAAAGCAAACCGAAGGTTTTTGTTAGTATTTAAATGTAAATCATTTGCACAACCAACATCAAACATTGCCTGATGAAGAGAATCTATCTCGAAACATAGAAATTTCCATATCGCGATGTACAATTAATTCATAATTATATGATTATATATATATATATATGTCAGGACCTAGAATAAGTTCTCACTGTTTTCCAACAGCTGGCGTTCCCATAACTTCATGCCTCTAGTTTCAGATGGTAATGCATGTATAAGAAAGTTCTATAAGCAAGCTTGTAATTCAGTGTATGGCATTTTGTCGAACTTTGTTTTTCATATTATTAAACATGTTGGATTTCATGCCAAAGAAGGTATTTGTGGGGAATTTTACTACACTTCTTTATTCAAAAGAAATCTGCAGCTGAAGCACACAGAATTCTTGTGATTTTTACGATGACCATCCTATGTTAGAAACAACATACAGGAATTGGTTTAAACGCTTAAAAAATAATGATTTTGATGTCGAGGATAAAGAATGCTCTGGCTCACCGAAAAAGTTTGAAGACAAAGAATTGGAGGCATTACTTCATGAAGTATTATATCAAGCACAAACTGAACTTGCAGAATCATTAAGAGTTGATCACACAACAGTTTCAAAACATTTCAAATGCAAGAACATTGGCTGCCCTATGAGTTGATGCCAAGAGACGTCAAAAGGAATTATGTCACGTGTAAACAGCTGCTTCAACAGTAGAAAAGGAAAGATTTTTTGCATTGTATCATGACCAGTAATGAAAAGTGGATACATTACAATAACTCTAAGCGTAGATCAGGAGATAAGTGTGGCCATTGCATCAATATCAGCAGCAAAGCTGACTATCCATTGCTTTGAAGCTTCTGATCCGCATTTGGTGGGATCAGCTGGGTGTAGTTTATTATGAACTGATCAAACCGACTGACGCTATCATGGGAGATCGATGTCAATTACAATTGATGCATTTGAGCAAAATGAGCAGAGACATGACAAAAGGATTTTGTAACATGACAAATCTAGGCCACATGTTGCAAAATGGGTGAAAACTTACTTGGAAACAATTAAATGAGAAGTCCTAACCTACCTGCTGTATTTCTCCAGACATGGCCTTATTATTATCACTTGTTTTGATTGATGGCACATGGCCTGGATGAGCAGTATTTTCATTCTCATCCTCAACATTATCAAGCTCAACAATTAGAATAAAAACATTCACTCATTGTACTCACTGAGTGCATAAGCATTGTAATGGACTGAATGGTAGATTAGTCAAATGCAGAACTTACCTGAAACTCATGACTCACAACTGATCAAAGCAAGAAACTTGAGCTTAATAATATTGAAGATGAGGTTGTTGATCAGTTTTGCTATCTTGGTGACGTGTGAAGTACAGGTGGAGTTTAAGTTTTGTTTAACGGCATATCAACTTCTGTTGGTTATTTAATGCCAAAAAGGTGGTGTTTTAAGGTATTTTTTTAATGTTCAGTTATAGTGAGAAGGCTGATTTAGTTGAATTTTAATGAAAAGTTTTTGTTTTTATTCTTTTTTATTTTGGAAAACTGAAAAGGTCTTCTAGTTTTGTATTCAAAAATGTTTTGCTGAGAATTCTTATTCCTTCAAGAATGTGTTATAGGTAAAAAGTTTTCTTCAAAAATGTATTGTTGGTAATATTTTTCCATCAAAAATGTATACCTTTCTATAAAAGTCTATTTTTATGTATATATTTCTAAAAAAAGTGTATTTTCATACATTTATAGTGTTTTGACCCCAGTTTTGTGGTTAACTATTTGCCCATAGTTGGGACCCTAACAGGTGCTACCACTCCGGGTCAGGGCGGACCCGGGAACTATAACAATTAATAGGTGGTTCCATGTTGAAAAACATTTAAGGACCTTTTGCCTCTTGTAAGATCTCAAGTATTTTAGCATAGGGTAAAAGGAAAGCTATGTGTTTCTTCTATATGGTCATGATACCTGGCCGCTTAAGGTAGTTGATATTAGCAGAATTGCTTGACCCAATATGCAAATGGTATGGTGGATTGTATGAATCCTTCTATTCTTCCCCCCAGCTATGGATTAATTAGTAAGACTTGTATTAGTAAATCATTATTATCACCATAAAATTTTGCAATCTAAAAATTCCGGCTTAAAATAACCAACAAACAAATGTCGATAAATCATAAAAAACAAATTTGATATAAAAATACCTTAAAACACCACCTTTTTGGCCTTAAATAACCCACAGAAGTTGATATGCCGTTAAACAAAACTTAAACTCAAACTCATTTCTATAGAACTCAAATGCAAAACAATTGTTAGTTGACTTTACATGGCCGGACTGTTTTTGGGTTAGTGAAAATTGAAAACATTCTTTTATTTTTCATATTTGAGTTTACAATACTTTATTTGGTTTAAAAAGAAATTCTATTTTTTAGTCTCTAAGTAATCTTTTGCTTCAGTGCTATAGAAATCAATTAATCTATATATATATATATATATATAAAAGGCAATCTGTGAGTCTGTGTGTGACTGTTGCCTATGCACACTTACATTTTTTAAGCTATGCCATTCAAACTTTCTAGGGACACATATCTACAGGGAAGCCAGGTCAACGCATACTTTTGAGTTTAAGTTCAGCAATTTTCACTTTTGCACTTTTTGGCTAATGGAGCTGATTGTTTACATTTGCTCTGTAAAACATTTAAGATCTAAGATGGTTGCTAAATTACGTCACAAAAATCAAATCACACGTGTCAAATGTGAATAAATTATTTTTTTATTTAAAAAAAATGAGCCTTTATATTTAATTTTTATTTGAACGTTTTAAAAATTCATTTGGTCAACAAAAAAATGTGAATATTCTTCCCCGTAATTTTGAAACAAAAGAAATATTGTAACCAAAACTCTACTGGCCAAACTCCTTATATTGATTACAAAACTGGGTTCAGTTTGACTATCTACATTTAAAACAGGTAAACTTCTATCTTATTTATTACTCACTCCACTTCCTGCAAATGTTTTCTATTCATTTCCAGATCAAAGAACCCCACACCCTTAGAAGGAGACAAAAGTATGACCGCCACTAAAACTACACTTTATACTCCGTTCGAATACTACAGCAACATGCATTCAATGCCTTCTTCTTAATGCTGAAAATGGTTATTAACAGCCTCAACTTTCTTTTCCAACTTTCAATAAATGATTTCCATCTACTCCTCTCATTGGCATCTTCTATTACTAATAAAATGTTCTGAGTTGCACGGGCAATGCCGGGTTATGATGCTAGTTATATATATTTCTGGATTGAACTTGAGTTTTCAACACAGTGTATTCTCATTGTTATAATGGTATCTTTTTCAGAGACATACCAACAAGAGATGTACTTGTTCCTCCAGACTTTCTGTGCTTGTCAACAGCTCATCTCTGCAAATAGTATTGTCACATAATACGAGTAGATATTGTACTGTTGTTGTATGCTCTGGTCTTCTTCTGGTAATATTAGTTGAAATTTCCCCAAGGACACATGGCCTAGTGGAGCGATCCCCAAACTGGGGGAAATTTCCCCTTGGGGAAAAATTTGAAGCTATCAGGGGGGAAATAATTGAAAATCTTCATTCTGTTTTCCACAACTTACCTTTGTGAGTCAGAATTTTCTACTTTACTTACTATCAAGCCCAAAGCACGAAACCAACTGGAGGTGGAATGTAACATACGTTGCGCGCTTGCCAAAACTAACCCTGATATTGATACACTGGTGCACAAGAAGCAGCATCACCCTTCTCACTAATTTAATTCTGAAGTAGAAGAGCAAACAAAAGTCCTTTTATTTGTTACTAACCGCTCTCTATGGCTATGCTTAGTTGTTACTAACTGCTCTCTATCCACTTTACTTTGTAACTATAAGTTTATCAGTATATTTGTACATTTGAAAAATAAATTAGTAAATATTCTCAGTGTGTTTTAACTGCTCTTTCTCTCATACACATGAAGGGGGAAATCTGGATGGTTGAACTGGGTGTAGGGGGAAATGACAAAAAATGTTTGAGAATCACTGGGCTTTATAGTAGTGAAACTTGACTGCTTAAGAAAGTTGATATTAACAGAATAGCTCAAACCGACATACAGTGGATGTGCAATGTCAGTCTTGGGGATAGAAAATCATCAGAGGGGTTAAGAAATACACTAGGTATTACCAATATAACAGATGCTAATCCTCAACCAAGACTTAGATGATTTGAGCATCTTGAGAAAAGGGATATGGAAAACCCAGTCAGTAATTGTAAGTTTATTGAGGTCAATGGCCAAAGTGGGATAGATAGACCATACTATCAGATGGACCCAACATATCAATGATGATTTATAGAAGTTGAGATTTGTGGCAGATAAGAAATTAATTAAAATCAACTTTCTTCTTCACTTTTAGAAAAATTCACAATGATGTGTGAAATCCTGGTTTTTCCCAAATAGAAAAAGAATTGAAGATGTGCTTAAAGAAAAAGTCAAAACCAGATTTCACAAGTAGGTGTTAAAATGATTTTTGATGAATGGGAGACTTGCAAAAACAAAAAGGACTTTGTGAGTAAATGTGAAAAATCTAGATTACAATAAAAGGAATTCATCAACTTCAGTCAGTCAGTCAGAGAGTCAGATGGGATCCGAAAGACAAAATGTCTAAAATGTAACTTCAACTTCAAGCAACTCGGACATTGTCCTCTTTCTCTTTCTCCTTATCTCTTTCAACAATTACTACTACGAACATTTTTTACAAACTCTTGATACCTTTAACTTTGTCATTGAACATTAAATTCTGCGAATTCTTATTATTCCTCCTTTTAATAAATTTCTGTTTTAACATTCAAAATGTATATTTTATTCGTACACTATTCCACACTATTCCATTCTGCCGAAAACCAACCTTCTGATGATGATGATGATAATTCTGATGATGATAATTCTGAATAAAACTTGTAAGCTGTAGGGAGTTTGGTTAAGTCTGACACAAGGACAAATTAAAGAAACATTAACCATTTCCCTACGCTACAGATTACAGTCAGGCTTTACACAATAGTGAACAGCCTGGAAAAGAACCATAAAAACAACCCCATCCAACCCATGCTAGCATGAAAACAAATATTAAACACTGATGATGAAGAATAAAAAGCTTCTAAAATAATGAGGATGTCTTCTTCCCATCATTTGATAATATGAGAGTTAGAATTAAACAGAGAGGCAAAAATAGTGCCATATTCGTGGAGGAAAGGAAAGACCAAAGTCATTCAAACTAACTGAAAATGTTAAGGAAAATATTGCATTGGAATTTTTGAGATGACTTGGTGAATTAAAATATTTTAGTGTCCATTTTTGACTGACTCTAAGCACCTTGGGCAAGATGAAAAAGGATTGAATTAAAGAAAGAGTGAGAGAGAGAAATAAATAAATAAATAAATAAATAAAAGAAAGGAAGGGTGAAGAAAAATAGTTGAAAATATGAAAGAATGGAAAAAGGAATGTTAGAATGAAAGAACTGAATTAAACATGTTCAGAAAAGAAAGAAAGAAAGAAAGAAAGAGATAGACAAAAATTCAAAGAAAAAATGAAAAAAAGAAAGAATGAACGAAAGAATGAATGAAGAAAAGAAAGAAAGAAAGAATAAAAAAAAGAATGAATGATAGAAAGAATGAATGAAGGAAAGAAAGAATAAAAAAGAAAGAATGAAAAAAGAAAGAATGAAATAGAGAAATAATAAAGGAAAAAAGAATGAAAGTGAAAGAGAAAGAATGAAAGAAAGAATGATGAAAAGAAAGAATAAAGAAAGAATAAAGAAAGGAAAGAATGGTGAAAAGAAAGAGTGATGAAAAGAAAGAATGAAATAGAGAAATAATGAAGGAAAAAAGAATGAATGATAGAATGAATAAAGAAAAGAAAGAAAAGAAAGAGAGAATGAAAGAAAGAATGAACGAAGAAAAGAATGAATAAAGAAAAGAAAGAACAAAGGAAAGAAAGAATGAAGGAAATAATGATGAAAAGAAAGAATGAAATAGAGAAATAATGAAGGAAAAAAGAATGAATGAATGAAAGAATGAATGAATAAAGAAAAGAAAGAAAAGAAAGAAAGAATGAAAAAGAGAGAATGAAGGAAAGAATGAAAGAAGAAAAGAAAGAATAAAGGAAAGAAAGAAAGAATAAAGGAAAAAAGAATGAAAAACAGAAAGAATGAAAGAAAGAATGATGAAAAGAAAAAATGAAATAGAGAAAAAAATTGCATTAAATGCCATGGAAAGCCAAGATTGTACCTTTGGATATTTTGAAAGCACACGAGACTTCTTCATGGGTTGAAAAGTTATGGTGTTTCAAACAAAGTTTTGAACTGATTCAGTTTTATGAATGTGCTCCTGAATGGCAACTCTTCTAGATCCTTTTGTACAAATACAGGCATACCCAGGGCTTTATCCTTGGTCCTATATTGTTCTTAATTTTCATCAATGACCTTCCTCATGGCATCATTTCTCAACTTGACATCATGCTGATAACACAATCATTTATGACTTAATCAGTAAGTCTGATCAGTTTGATAAGATCAAATTAAGAGGGGATTTAAAAAATATGACCTACAATCTGCTGTTAATTGGGCAAGGAATTGCTTGTTAATTTTAATGCCTCCAAAACAAAACTGCTCTCTATTAATGATCTGAGAGATGAGAAACCCCATTCAGTATGGCTGATGCTAACCTTCAACAGAGTGACCCATTGCACCATATAAGGCTAACACTCATATTGGACATGAAGTGTAAAGACTATATTGAATCCATTGCTAGTTCTCCTGGTAAGAAAGTGGGTTCACTGCATTGTGTTAGACAATTTTTTTTATCCTGAACCTATTTTAAATAACTATAAGTTTGTCATTTGTCTATACCTCGAATATTGCTGCCACATATGGTGGGGTTCTCCTGCTATATATTTAGAGATTCAAGATAAAATCCAAAGAACAAACAGCTTTATTATTAGTCCCGATCTGGCATCTTGGCTTCAGTAATTTTCTCACCATTGGGCTTTTTCTATAAATATATTCATGATAATTATTCAGATGAGCTCTTTGCTATGGTATGTAGACTTTGTGAATTAAAGTGCAGTATTTGATTGGTGCCAAAGTGTCATCATTTTATAGTTGAACTGACTAAATGTAACCCTATGTTCTGTGCTAACAGTTTCTTTTCTTGCTCTTCTCACCTGTTGAACTCCCTTCCAGCTCCTTGCTTTCAAGTCAACTTTGAACTTAACAATTTAAATGCAATTTCAATCGTTATCTTCTTGATTACACTTCTGTTGTTTTTGCTCTTTGATAACGAAACTGTTTTGTAAGTCTGTCATGCCCAGAAACCCCAGATGTATCGCCGGCTTTACTTTGGATTTTGATTAAAAAAAGTAAAGTATGGAATTAAAAAGTCATACAAAGAATGAAAGAAAGTAAGAAAGAAAGAGAGAAAGAAAGAAAGAAAGAGAGAGAGAAAAAGAGAGAGAAAAAGTAAAAATTCTTGAATAAAAAGAAAAATACGAAAAAATGAAAAAGAAAAAAGAAAGTAAAATATTTGAATAGAAAGAAAGAAAGAAAGAAAGAAAGAAAATAAAATACTTGAAAGAAAGAAAGAAAGAAAAAAGTAAAAATTTTGGAATAGAAAGAAAGAATGAAATATAGAAAAATACTTGAAAAAAAGAATTATAGAAAGAAAGAAGAAAAATACTTGAATAGAAATAAATAAAGAAAAAAAGAATAAAATACTTGAAAGAAAGAAAGACAGAAAGAAAGAATAAAATAAAATACTTGAAAGAAAGAAAAAACAGAGAAAGAAAGAGGAAAGTAAAATTCTTGAAAAGAAAGAAAAAAGAAAGAATAAAATTCTTGAAAGAAAGAAAGAAAGATGGAATAAAATTCTTGAAAGAAAGACAGACAGAAAGAAAAAGAAAGTAAAATTCTTGAAGGAAAGAAAGAAAGAAAGAGAGAAAGAAAGAGGAAAGTAAAATTATTGAAAAGAAAGAAAGAAAGAATGAAAGAAAGAAAAAATTAAAATTCTTGAAAGAAAGAAAGACAGAAAGAAAGAGGAAAGTAAAATTCTTGAAAGAAGAAAAGAAAAAAGAAAGAAAGAATAAAATAAAATTCTTGAAAGAAAGAAAGAATAAAATTATTGAAAAGAAAGAAAGAAAGAAAGAATAAAATACTTGAAAGAAAGAAAGACAGAAAGAAAGATGAAAGTAAAATTCTTGAAAAAAAAGAAAGAAAGAAAAAAGAAGAAAATAAAATCCTTGAAAGAAAAAAGAAATTAAAATTCTTGAAAAGAAGAAAGAAAGAAAGAAGGGAGAAAGAAAGAAATGAATGAGACATTTCCTAGAAAGAAAACCCAAATTCATTGACATCAGTATCAAACATCAAGAAATCCTGATTTTCATTTTAATTGGATGATCTTGTACAGCTCAAGATACAAGAGTGTATTTGGCCTGTTTCTAAGAGGGACACTTTTTGCAAATCTGCCTGAAGACCTCATTGAATATTTCCAACTCTCTATCAAGTGGCAAGGGCAGGCTGCAATCAAGCTTATTCCAAAGTTGTTTAAACATTACGAAAATATTTAAATGAAGTTAATTCCACAAAACTATTACCAGGCCAAATACAGAGTTGGAATAACAAATTTCTAAAAGATATTATGGGATGGTGTTAAAAGATTTCTTGGCCGAAGCCACTTTCTAACATCTGGGAAACACTTCTTTGTTAAGCCAAGGACTTTTCAACAGATCTCTGTATGTATTTTTTATGTTGAGAATTATGGATTCTTCTTCTTCTATGTGCCCTGTCCCTTCAGGACGTTGGCGATCATGGTTCTCCATGTCTCCCTATCCCTTGTGGCTCTTAGTATGTTTGCTCCTGTTACTCCTGGCAACCCCCGTTCCGTCATCCACCTGATCAGGCCCTGCAAATATGTTATCCGCTGCTTTCCTCTGTCTCTTTTTCCTTCTATCTGACCAGTCAGTATCAGGTTCTCCAGGCTTTAGAAAACAAGAGCTCATATTGGGGGGGGGGGTTCCTCTACAGGCAGGGCCATAGCTGACGCTAAAAAAAACACCGGGCACAGAGAAAATTGCCCAGATTTATTGTTGACAATGTGATGACGTCATCAGTGTCATCCGTTTCTAGAAACTATGATTTTTGTGGATTTTTCGGCTATTCTAATGAAAATTAGGCACAGGACATGAGTGAAAGCAGGAAATTGGGTTCGGACTTTCTGAGTATAACCAGTCTTTTCTCCCAAAATTGATAAATAAACAGATTTTTACTGCCTTCATTTGGATGTTTTCTTCATTTTTCTTTCATTCTTTCTTTCTTTCTTTCTTTCTTTCTTTCTTTGTAAATTGTTTAGTTTGATTTCTGACCAAGACATTTTTCCGTGCCCGGATTTTCACTATGATTGCACGAATCGGCCCAGCCCCATGCCCGGTGTGCCTGGTAGTCAGATACGGCCATGTCTACAGGTAAATGGTAAGTACATTGAATTGTAGTTCCATTCCAATGTCGAGGAAGGGGAATTCGTTCATATGTAAATTTTAACCGAGTTTTTTTTTAAAGTTGATTTTAGATTTGTGATTTCATCTTTATTTTTTATCAAAATAAAAATGTCATTTATTAACTCATAATATACAACAACCCCTAAGGAAAATTCTAGTTGATAACATAAAGACCTTTTTCAATTCACATAATCATTGACATCTTATTATTAGGGAAGCTCTATTGTTTAAACGCTGTTCTCCCAATATCAATCTGACACTGTTTAGTAGTGGAAATGGTATGTCAAGTATTTTCTAAAAATAGAAGAGGCCCTCAAGCTAGCCCATCCATACATGGCAGGTGACTGCTAAAAATGGTCACTCTTCCACAAGAATCTTCACACAGTAAAATCTATGATGTAGAATGGCTAAAGCACTGGCTGAAAGTGTTCATAGCAATAAAATCTATGGACAATTTTTATAGTCTTTAATTCCTAAAAAGCAGAAGAATGCTGGAAAAATTCTGTAAAAGATTGATGAAATCATTCTTGTCAGTTGCCATATTCAACACAAGGGGATTAAAAGAAAGCTTGCTTCCCAAATATACATACATATATATATATATATATATATATATATATATATATATATATATATATATTGTACTGTCAAAAGTATTAGGACAAGAACTATTTTATCTTTTATGGGGCATATTGACAGAAAATAAACAATTTGATTTACTCAACAAATGCTTTAACAAGAAAAAAATGTTTGTTACAAAATAAATTTAATATTTAGTATAATAGCCTTTTGCTTTGAAATAATAAAATAACTGCGAGAATTTACCAATCGCACCTAGCATATATATATATATATATATATATATATATATGCAGTACTGTGCAAAAGTATTACGACAAGAACTATTTTATCTTTTATGAGGCATCAAAATAAAGTTTAAAATCACCCCTGTCCTAACACTTTTGCACATTACCAGTAGTGTGCAAAAGTATTAGGACAGGGGTGATTTTCCTAAAAAAACCTCACTGAAATTCAAATACAGGGTGAAAGGCCAAGTAAATTGCTAATAAATATTGATTATTTAAAACTAGGTGTAAAAGAAATGTATTAAAAAGAAGTTATATTTAATTTTCCCTATTTTCTATTAAACAAGTTATTTTGAAGCTACTCATTATTCAATTATCCTTGGATATGACTGACTTTTTTCTTATTCCCCAACCTCTCGAATTGTTAAATCTAATGTTACTTCGCAAGACACACTTTGGGAACAAATACAAGTTGCTTGGCAGGAGATACCATTAGATACATTGAAGAAGCTTGTGATGTCAATGCCTGACAGAATGAAGGCTGTGATCAAATCAAAAGTCTATTATACTATAATATAATACTTTTGCACAGTACTTTATATATGTGTGTGTGTTTAATGCCAAGATTGTTATTTTTCAGTGGTTTTATTAATAAAATATATTTTGGCAAGTATTTTATTGTAAATTGTTTAATATCAGGGTGTAGCTTGATGATTTGTCATTTACACTGATCATCATTCATGGTCGTAAAGTCTAAGACGTGCCAGATTACATGGTGGCTTCCCCTATGTAGATAGGGGTCATAGGTTCGAATCCTGCCAAATGACACTCATTTTTTGTAAGAAAAATTTATTGCAAATAATTTTTCTGTTAGAAATGAATATATAATAGTTTGATTATAAAACAGAATATCTACTTAAATATGAGTATCGATCAAAAATAATGTTTCAAACAAATCATTTCAAATTGTCGGTTGTTTATAACCAGTTTTGTTAATCTTTGTTAATTTCCGTTATATATATATATATATATATATATATCGAGTTTCAATCCTGGACAGAAGCAAGTAGATTTGTCTCGCCACACTGATGAGCTGTGATACAGTGAAACAGGTTTGTAAGTGGATGACTAATATATTATGCTCTCATTACGATTAAGCTCTCTAGAGAAGAAAATCAGTTTCCAGTTCCGCAATATATGCGTGACTCTTCAGAAATGAATTGAGTTCTTTCGGTGACTGGCATGTGTATACACTGCTTATATACAACATGTTAAAATTTTTCTTCTCTGATTCCATGCGCCTATGGTTTAGGGGGTAGTGACTCTGACCGACACCAAATTGGTCGAGTTATGATCCCACCCAGAAGCAACTGAATGTGTCTAGCCACACTGATGAGCTGTGATACAGTGAAACAGGCTTGTGGATGACTAATATATATATATATATATATATATATATAATACTTTCAAATATTTTGCCTTCATTTATGATAGCAGGGTTACACTCGTGTATAATAAATAGCTTCAATTATTGTCATCATTTTATTGGCTTCTTCTTCATGAATTTTTTTTTAACTGGCCTATTAAATCTCCATGTATTAAGAAGCACATGTGAACCATATTTCATTTTATATTTGTGTGTGGGTGTGTGCTTCATTGAATAATATAGAAATATGTCTATTTTTATAATAATACTTTCTAGCAGTCTAATTAACTTCAAATTCTGGAGGCTTTTTATATCAAAAGCAACTAACCAACACTGAACAAAATTTATTATGCAATGTTTTAAAATCTATTTGACCAAAATATGATGCTATTTTGCCTTTTTACCATGTCTGGTTATCTCCCTTATATTGTGAATGCTTGTTTACAAAAAACACCATAGCTACAATGGATAAATTTAAAATTTTAAAACCAGAGCATGGTCATGATTGTTTACAAAAATCTTAATCACAATGATCACAGTTACATTAAGTTTGACTTTGCAATTCACCCCTGAGGATGACCTCAGAAGAGATCAAAAGGACTTGGGTTAACAAAAAGTATGGTGCCTTTCTTGATGAATTTCAACTTAACAGCAAGAAGATAACTAGAAAACTAAAAAGGATTATTGTAAAAATAAATAGACATAATATGTCTATATTATTTAAAGAAACATGCATGAATGAAGATATGCTACCTAAATATACATATTTTCCTTACAAGATTTCTCTATTATTCCAGCCAGTAGATACAAATAAATATACTGTTTAATTTTAAAAACAGAGTATCTGCTCAGATATGAGTATCCATTCAGTCAGTTAAGTGCCATATGTGATACACGTTTGGGCGATCATGTCTCAAAAGAGACATGACTGACTGGGCAGAAGATTATCCCGCAGTAGGTTGCCATTGCTTTCTGTGGCAGACTGGTTGCCGACCAAGGCTATAGAACCCAATCTGTCCTGTTATTTAACCCATAACTGGAAGGAATAGACGGATTAATACCTTTCCCAAGGGTATTTGCGCATAAGTGAATGCAATAAATTCGGCTGGAATTTGAACTCGGCCCCCCCATTTCTTGTTTCGAGGCGATATCCAATGCACCATATGCCAGAATTAATCCATTTCATAACAGATTTTGTAAGATTTTGTAAATAAATTGTCTTTTTTTTATTTGATTCTATTAAGATACAAAAACAGAGCAGATATGAATATTATGAAAAATCAGGAAAATGTGTGTTTAAAAGCATCATTTCGGACTTTGTCATACTAAAAGTTTTTCGTGGTCGAGTGGTCAAGACACATCAAATCAATTGACGATTTCCCCTGGGTTTGGATTCTGCTGGAGGACACATATTTTTCTAATGATAATTTTTGATTATTCAGTCTGGTAGACATAGTATAGTGTTTAATTATAAAAAAACAGAGTATCTACTCAAATATGAGTAACCATTAAAATAATGTTTATATATAACATGAGCTCTGGCTGCATCCAGTAAACCACCCTGATCTTTGGCTAAATCCACCCACATTGTGTTGTTGGTCTCGAATTTGCCAGAGTAGGAATGCTTATTAGCAGTTTTTGAGGCTGGTCCAGACATGGGAGGGATTGGTATATAATGAAGACCTGATTTAAGACCACAAAGACAAGATATAGACTTATATATATATATATTTATATATATCGTATAACTACAAGATTACAAGCAAGTTAATATAAGTGATGAAAAAGAAATATCAGTTGGCTGGTATTTCAGTCGCGCAATAATATTTGTGTTGTATTATTTCTACGGGATGATGGTTTATTCAACTTCAAATTGGCTGAATTTGCAATATCTCTCTCTCCTTTGTTGTCTAGCAGCAGGCCAGTTTTAGTCTGTTCATCTTTCAAATCTCTTTCCAACCTCTTGTCCCAAGACATGGGAGCTGACTGACTAATTTTGTCTTGCATTCTGATTTTGTTAAGCAGGCACCAAGATTGGAATGGGAAAGAAGTGTATAAGGTTTCCATTTCCCTCACTGTATAACTCCTACCAGCTCAAACCATTTTGAGTTTCAATAGAAGAGGAGAAAAACACTCTCCCGCTTATTGTCTGCCTGCTCATATCAACTGTCTTGGTTACCCAGTAAACTGGATATTGTCAAGGTCGCATTTCGATCTAGGATCACATGTCCTCAAAACCCGCTGACATATATTTTATCTAGAATTGCTTTGATAAATTTTAAAAAATAATTTTGTACTCATTGTACTCTGCACCTGTATTTTCCACTTGTTAACATTTTGACTACTTTACCTGAAAAAAAATTGATTTCCCCAATTTTAGAAAAACCTTTTCTCACCTTGAAAATTGCTTAAAATTAATACCAGCCATCTGAAAATAGGGTTACACACACACATATCTATATAATAGAATAAGGTACAAATAGGAAATATTTAAGAATCTAACATATTTCACTTTTATTACAGCTTCATCAGAAATTGATGAGAAAAAGAAAATTTTTGTATATATATAAATATATATCCTGGACTAGACTAGAGTCTAGTATATATCTACCTTTGATCGTAACTGCTGTCACCAAAATTCCTTCACCCTTCCACAAAACATCCCCAGATTAATGCAGACCACTACCAAACATGGACAACGATTCCTACTAGAAAAACATACATAAACAAACATATTGGGTTGTTACTAAAAGAATATCACTTCACAGTATATAGATTAGGTGAATTATGGTATATATAATAATTAATGCGTGCTTTTTAATAATGTTGAACTTCTTTTCATACAGAAATATTCTTGAAGCATAGAAGCCCTTAATTACGAACATGGAAAAACATAATCTTCGTTTACTTATCTTGCGTAAGTTCAAACTTGGGCACAGTGCCTCTCAAACTTTTGACAATATCTACAAAGCATGGGGAGATGGGTCCGCAAGTGATCGGACAAAGGTGATTCCAGAAATTTTGTACTGGTGATAAGAGCCTTGAAGATGAAGAAGGTGGAAGACAGTCATGCAGTCTTGACAATGAGCATATGCAAGCAATAGTCGAGCAAAATCCACTTCCTGTTAACGCTTATTAATATAAGGGGGAGAGTCCATTATCTGAGGAATAGGTGTGTTTCACCATAACATAGGAGATGTCAGGAGGAGGGTAATAGATAAGAATACTGGTATAATGGGGGTGGAGTGGATGGAGAAAAAAGTTTGAGAGACAGAATGTGAATTAGTGAGATAGGAGATGTCTATCGACCTTACATTTAAGTTCCTGGAGATTGTAGTTGTCGGGGAAGCAAGTATACAGAAGGGAATTCCACAGGCGGGAAGTGTGTGAAAAGAAGCTGTTAGAGTAGAAATTGCAGTTACATTTTATCAGTTTCACTGTGAAAAGGTTGGGACCTAGCTGCTAGTCTAGTAGCTCATGTAAATTCATACATAGGAGGCACCAGTGAGCTACGTTCATTGGAGCAGAAGCCGTGAAATTGTTTGCGGCCACACCGAAGCGAAAAGTCTGTACATCCTTACTCCCTGGGCTCAGTTCTGCTGACCATTACTATCTGCCTGCCGGTGACTGGTAATTTTACTTTTGTTTTGGGGTTCACTATTTGCCCATAGCTTGAACTCAAACAGGTATTACCACTCAAAGTCAGGGTAGAACAACAATAATTAAGAGGTGGTTCGATGCTTATTAAAACCTGCCAAGCAGAGGTCTTCCTGCCAGTTGTAGTTTATCGTCGTACTCAAGAGGGGGCATACTTCTGAATGATTCAGAGAAATGAATTGATTAAAATGTGGTGGTAAAAATTAATTAATTACGGTTACTTGTCATTTATTCAGCAATTTGAAAGTCTTTGAGTTTGAGTTTTGTTTAACGGCATATCAACACCTCTGTGGGTTAATGCCAAAACAGTGACATTTTAAGGTATTTTTTTAATGTTCGATTATAGTGAGAAGATTGATTTAGTCCGATTTTAATGAACGTTTTTTATTTTTATTCTTTTTTTATTTTAGAGAACTGAAAATGTCTTCTCGTTTTGCGTTCAAAAATGTTTTGCTGAGAATAACTTTTTTCTTCAAAAATGTATTGTTGGTAATATTGTTTCTTTAAAAATATATATTTTTCTAAAAATGTCTATTTTTATACTTTCATAGTATTTTGACCCCAGTTTGGGGGTTAACTATTTGCCCATAGCTGGGACTCTAACAGGTGCTACAACTCCGGGTCAGGATGGACCTGGGAACAACAGCAATGAAGAGGTGGTTCCATGCTCTTCGCAACATCCCAATCAGAGGCCTTGCTGCCAGATGCAGTTTACTGTCACGCCCAGGACCATAAATTTTGAGATTTTTTAACATGCTACAACTCCAGGTCAGGGTGGACCTGGGAACAACAGCAATGAAGAGGTGGTTCCATGCTCCTCACAACCTCCCAATCAGAGGCCTTGCTGCCAGATGCAGTTTACTGTCATGCCCAGGACCATAAGTTTTGAGATTTTTTAACATGCTACAACTCCAGGTCAGGGTGGACCTGGGAACAACAGCAATGAAGAGGTGGTTCCATGCTCCTCACAACCTCCCAATCGGAGGCCTTGCTGCCAAATGAAGTTTACTGTCACGCCCAGGACCATAAATTTTGAGATTTTTTAACATGCTACAACTCCAGGTCAGGGTGGACCTGGGAACAACAGCAATTAAGAGGTGGTTCCATGCTCCTCACAACCTCCCAATCGGAGGCCTTGCTGCCAAATGAAGTTTACTGTCATGCCCAGAACCATAAATTTTGAGATTTTTTAACATGATTACAGATGAGTTGAAAAATGTACAATTCTGAAGTTACTTAAAAATCAAGAATTATATGTTATACCACAAAGAAAGTAAAAACAAAAATAACCTACCGTTACCCTGCAACTCTTTTGCGAGGTGTCAAAATTTATAAACAGGATATCATTCAGAACTTACCTGAAAAGAACAAAAAAAAAATAAACAAATATATTAAATACGTTCGATAAAATTCTTATGATATTAAAATTCTGAAAAGAAGAATAAATCAAAGAAATCGTAAAATTCTGAAAATGTAGAACATTTAACTTTTACGCTTTAGAAAGCATTTGATAAAATTAAATATGTTGTGTGTGCAGTTTTCCTTGTCTCCATCAAATTCATATCTAAACTTATTTATAAATGGAACTTTGTCTCTGTGTGTGTGTGTGTCTGTGTGTGTGTGTCCGTTACCTATAGACTCTGAAACGGCTGAACCAATTTTCTTGAAAATTTACACAGTTGTACTATAAGTGTCTGCGAGTGATTTTAGCTTGGTTTTGTGTCAAGGTATCCCTGATAAATATCGAAAATCGATAATCAGAAAAATCGGGTTATAGAAGGAGTGGTCCAATTTTAATCAAATTTGATACACTCATAGACAAAGACATAAGAAATGATATTCAGAAGTTTCAAGGTTTCAGTTTTTATAATAGTGCAGAAAATTTGATATTGATACCAGGAAATCAAAATTTGACTTACATCCATTTATTTTTCTTTTAGTCTACAGTTTCGCTTTAACTGGAAACAGCTATTGCTTTTTAGTCTTTCGTGCCAACGTCCAAAGAGTCTGAGCTTCAGGTCCATGGATTAGTTTTAAAGCATCCATTACACCCGAGCAATGCTGGGCTATACTGCTAGTATTGTAAATTTTCAGTGTGTACAACACATTTTTTCTACTCAAAATAAGATGTTAAATACTGCTTATGCCCTTGTGGTATAGATTATCGTCCCTTATATATATTCATTGTGAATGTGCATTATGGTCCCGACTTGGCAGCTAGGATACAGTCACTTTCTCACCGACGCAGTGTGGCTTCCCTGTGTCTCTTCTACAAATATTTTCACGACTTCTGCTCTGATGAACTTAGCTCACTGGTACCCCCTATATACGAATTTCCTTGAGCCACAAGATTAGCAACTAGGTCCCACCCTTTTACTGTGAAGCCAATAAATTGTAAATGCAAATCCTACTCCAGCAGCTTCTTTTCTCGAACTTCCCGCCTGTGGAATTCTCTTCCGCATACTTGCTTTCCTGACAGTTACAATCTCCAAGAATTTAAATGTAAAGTCAATAGTCATCTTTTGTCTCACTAACTTACATCCTCTCTCTCTCATGCTTTTCTACATCCACCCCACTCTCATCAGTACTCTCTTCCCTCTCCTACTCTCTTCCTGAAACCCCCTGCAACCTCTCACTACTCATAACATTCCTCCTCATCCACCCCACTCTCATCAGTAATCTCTTCCCTCTCCTACTCTCTTCCTGACATCCACTGCAACCTCTCAGTCTTCATAACATTCCTCTTATGTAACCCCCTGCACAACAGTGGCAGTAAAATGCTTTGCTTGGGGGGGGCAACATGATTAAAAAAAAATATTGCCTTTGAACAAGAAATAGGAATGCCGAGTTCTCAGTTCAATCCCATTGAATTTGTAGTCTTCACTTGCTCACAAATATCCTTGGGAAAGGTATGAATCCATCTCATCTCCTTCTAGCTATGGGTTAAATAGAAGGACAGATAAGTATATATTACATATGGCACTTAACTCACTGACTGAATATAATAGTTGGAAACATAAGTAAAACCTCTACTGGGCATAAGTGGGGGATCAGTTTTTTTATTGTTATGAAGTAACAAACTGATCCCCTACTAATCACTACTTATTAATATAATAATATAATCCATCTCTTATCCATCCAGCTAAGGGTTAAATAGCAGAACAGATTGGGTTCTAAAGCCTTGGCTGGTAACCAGTCTACTGCAGAAAGCAATGGCAACCTACTGCAGAATAATCTTCTGCCTCGTCAGTCATGTCTCTTTCGAGACATGATCACCCAAAGTGTGTATCATGTATGGCACTTAACTGACTGACTGAATATAATAGTTGAAATCGGGATTAAGGTTTCTACTGCTCATAACTGGGGGATCAGTTTTATATTGTTATGAAGTAATAAACTGATCCCCCACTAATCACGACTTATTAATATAATAATATAATCTGTCTCTTATTCATCCAGCTAAGGGTTAAATAGCAGGACAGATTGTGTTCTATAGCCTTGGTTGGCAAGTAGTCTAAATGGCAACCTACTGTAGGGAAAATTTTCTGCCTAGTCAGTCATGACTTGAATGAGACATGATCGCCTAAACATGTCTTATGTATGGCACTTAACTGACTGACTGATACATGTTCTGTATTTAAATAAGTACAGCTCAGACACACTTTATTTGACTTAGAATCACAACAACGTCTTCAAAGACCCCACAGGAAACAAGGCCATTTTGTCCCCTACAAATAACCAGCAGGAGAAAATGTATGGATTATCGCCTCTTATATGTATTCCATATTTAAATATATTTAGCTTGGATAAATTTCATGCAAAGTCAAATAAAGTTTTAGATAAGTTATACCAGCATTCGTATTCTTGCTAAATACTTTCATGGCTTCTGCTCCAATGAACTTGAGTCACTGGTGCCCCTGCAACAGGTGTTTACTCGTGCAACCAGACTGGCAACTGGGTCTCACCCATTCACAGATCTACCAAATGCAGATGACAATTCTACTCCTGCAGCTTCTTTTCTCGCACTTCCCACCTGTGGAACTCTCTTCTATATTCTTGCTTTCTTGACGGCTACAACCTCCAGGAATTTAAATGCAAGGTCAATACTCATCTCTTAATCACTTGACTCTATTTCTTTCTACATCACCCTGTATATCTTTTCCTTTCTCTCTACCTTTGCAACATGTAATCACACCTGTATTGCCATCCTTCTCTTGCTCCTTTCTAACTGATTCGTCTTTCTCTTCCCTCTTCACCTATCTAATCTTTTCACTCTTATGTAGCCCCTAATCTTTTTACTCTTATGTAGCCCCCTGCACATCAGTGGCGTTACCACTTGCTCGGGGTGATATGATTAAAAAAAAAAATAAAATAAATAAAATAATCCTATATACTGAAAATGAAAACAAAATTATTACTGATATTATTTTTTTTTAGGAAAAGAATACCCAAAAAATATTTACCCGTTGGTGTATTTCGTTTTTTTGCATGTCTCCATTAAACTCATGTACCATACTTCATACTTTTCAGTATATAAGATGCGTTTATTTACTTCAAAATTTGACAAAAACAATCTTTCCTCACTTTTGTTAATTAGACATTAAATTGAATCACTTAGCAGCTTCCATAGTTTACCTTGACTTTCAGTTAGCCTGATGTATTTTATGAATTCTGAAAAACTAACAGCATTTTTACTTTAGTTTAGAAATAATGAATGTTTGTGTGTATCTATAGCTCGATTAGGTCGCATTTAAACATGTATGAAGACCTACCAAAATCCATCTGCAACAAATTCATTGATAACACAAATTTTACGGCATCATCTACATGTAAAAAAAGCTAAAAATAAAGGTAGCATAATTAATAAAAACAAAAAGTCAACATTCATTGATATAAACTATGAACACGGCCAAAATGTGCTGACCATGTTTGGAAAATAAAAACATTCCTATAACTCTAGATACATACATAAAAAAAAAAATAAAAAAATGCATTCAGTTAAATGTAAAAATAAAATCATCCTTTATAATGGCTAAAAAAAAATAGCCAAAAGCACTCGAATATACAGAATATTCAGATAATTTTAACATAATTTATGCCAAGAAAAGGAAAAAAAAAATTATAAGAACATAAAAAACACTAATTTATGCCTCATGAAACAAGTTTTAAGCATCAGATTATTCATATGATGGGTAAATTGTCACCATTTTAAATTTTTAATTTCATGCAAATATCATGTTTGTTTTTTATTTTGTTGACTGCACAGTCTAGGAGGGTCAGTTGGGTAGTACCTGTGACAAAAAGAGTACCATGACACAATTTACTCTGACAGAAAATTAGAAATTTCAGAGTGTTTGGGTATCAGACTAAGGACGGTGCAGAGGATTCAGAAAGAGCAGGGTGAGTCTAATGGTGATTATGAAGATACAGCAGTTTGGAAAACTCATTTTGGTCATTTGGATAAGAAAATAACTCCTGAATTTGTTGGTGAGGGCCTCAGACTCAACACAAAGACCTGCTGTATTTTGTCAATTGTTTTCAATGAATCTTATATATATATATATATATATATATATATATATACAGTACTGTGCAAGAGTATTAGGACAAGGACTATTTTATCTTTTATGAGGCATCAAAATAAAGTTTCAAATCACCCCTGTCTTAACACTTTTGCACACTACTGGTAGTGTGCAAAAGTATTAGGACAAGGGTGATTTTCCTAAAAACCTCACTGAAATTCAAATAAACGGTGAAAAACCAAGTAAATTACTAATAAATATTGATTATTTAAAACGAGGTGTAAAAGAAATGTATTAAAAAGAAGTTATATTTAATTTTTCATATTTTCTATTAAACAAGTTATTTTGAAACTACTCATTATTCTATTATCCTTGGATATGACTGACTTTTTCTTATTCCCCCCCCTCTCGAATTGATAAATCTAATATTACGTCGCAAGACACATTTTGGGAACAAATACAAACTACTTGGCAGGAGATACCATTAGATACATTGAAGAAGCTTGTGATGTCAATGCCTGACAGAATGAAGGTCGTGATCAAAGCAAAAGGCTATTATACTAAATATTAAATTTATTTTGTAACAAGTATTTTTTTCTTGTTAAAGCATTTGTTGAGTAAATTAAATAAAATGACTTTAATTGAATTGTTTATTTTCTGTCAATATGCCTCATAAAAGATAAAATAGATCTTGTCCTAATACTTTTACACAGTACTATATATATGTATATATTGTGACTTTTTTTTTATTTTTATTTTTTCATAAGCGTTTCACCCCGAGCAAGGCATGTCACTGCCACTACTGTGCAGGGGGCTACGTAGAGTGGAGAAAGGCTGATTAAATATAGGAAATAACAGAGGGTGGGTGATAGGCGGGTGAGGATACCGAGAATGAGGGTTGGGTAGATGAGAGTGTTGTGAGAATAGTTGGGAGTTAGTGTGATAGGAGGTGTCTATTGACCCTACATTTAAACACCTGGAGATTGTAACTGTCGGGAAAGCAGACTTGTGGAAGGGAGTTCCACAGGCGGGAAGCGCGAGAAAAGAAGCTGTTATTTCCCAGACATACTATGTGGTAAACATCCGAGACACAACTCTTTTAGTGATGTTGATAAGAATAATCTTAAATCACTAATTCTGTTTTGTTGATGTTGCACTTATACCCGAGGAAAAGGCATGAATACATCTTTTCCCCAGCTATAGGTTAAATATCCATCTTTTCTCCAGCTATAAGTCAAAAAGTAGGAAGACTCTAAATTCAAAGAGGAGAGATGTTTCGAGATTTTGTGGTATACTGTGTACATTTCTCTGCTATCAATTATTCCAAAAAGTATGGTTGGTCATGCACAAGCCTTCATCCCTACAATCTGGGTGAATAGTCGAGTAGTTTAGGGCTAAAAGTTCATCATACAGAGTGGGATAGATAAACTGCTGTTTAAAATTATTCAAAAATGAAAATAACGTCTCATGCTAACAGATACATTTACCAAAATTACCCAAAAATTTCTTTAAATGCTAAAGAGTAAATTTATTCAATAAAATCGCCCATGGCTTCAACCATGGCCTCCAGACAACTTTAGAATACCTGAAACTCTTCTGAATCGTCTCTTTGTTTAAATTGGTGAATTTTATATAATCCTTGCCTTCAGTTCATCTTTTGTGTTTCAAAGAATTTTGTTGGTTTGTCACTCAAATGAGCCCTATCCATAATAATTAAGGGATTTGCACTCTGGGGAGTTCAGTGGCCAGAATGCCAAATACAGGCCAGGAATACTAGAATCAAGCAGGTACAAACATTTAAATACCTGGGAAGCGTTAAAACAGAAGACGGAAAGTGCAACACAGAGATCCGAAGGTGAATTGGCATGGCGAAGGAAGCATTCCAGAAGTTGAGTAAGGTATTAAGAAACAGGACAATTTCGCTAGAAACAAAGAAGAGAGTATTGGATTGGTATGTGATGTCAGTTCTTCAATATGGCAGTGAATGCCGGACAATATCATCAAAGATGAAGGAAAAACTTGAAGCAACTGAAATGTTGTTCTACAGAAGAATGCTGCAAATATCATGGATCGAGCATATGAGCAATGATGAGGTCTTGGAAATGATGGAAACAAAAAGGAAATGAATACTGAGCATCAGGAAGAGACAGCTGAAGTTTCTGGGACATGCAATGAGGAAGGAGGGCTTGGAGAACCTGATACTAACAGGCCAGATAGAGGGTAAAAGACAGGGGAAAACAACAGATAGCATATTTGAAGGACCTAATTAGGTGGATGACAGAATGAGGATTGCACGGTGTAACAGGAGAAGTTGGGCTCAGAGCCACCAGGGATAGGGAAACATGGAAAGCCATGATTGCCTATGTCCTGAAGGGACAGCAGACATAGAAGAAGAAGATAAGTGGTGATGTCGTTGCAGAAATTGTCTGACTGGGTTCTCCTGCTTATGTGGTATGGTGCAGAGTCCTGTTGTCAGACATAAGGTTTTCTAATGGCAACCCTCTTGACCCAGGGCAGCACTAACTTCTCAAGGCATTTGATGTAGGTCTTTGTGTTGAGTCTGAGGCCCTCACCAACAAATTCAGGAGTTATTTTCTTATCGAACAACCAAAGTGAGTTTTCCAAACTGCTGTATCTTCATAATCACCATTAGACTCACCCAGCTCTTTCCGAATCCGCTGCACTGTCCTTAGTCTGATACTCAAACACTCTGAAATGTTTATATCAAAGCTTCTGGCATGAATGCCAAGCAGTACAGCATGTCATTTCTAAATTTCTGTCAGAGTAAATTGTGTCATGATACTCTTTTTCTTGCAGGTAGTACCCAACTGACCTGACTACACTGTACAGACAATAAAATCAAAAACAAACATGATATTCGCGTGAAATTAAAAATTAAAAATGGTGACAGTTGCCCATCATATGAACAATCTGATGCTGAAAACTTGTTTTATGAGGCTGAAAACGTGTTTCATGAGGCATGAAATATAAATTTGTGCATCCTCACTCTTATGAGCCATAAATCTGTATTTTGTGAATATATAAATTCTGATTATATGCATAACTAACAAAGGTGTATTTCAAGAAACCATAAAACATAAATTTGTGTTTCATGAAACCAAAAAACATATTTCCATATTTCTGTTTCACAAAACATATCTAATGAAACTGTGAAATATAATTTTTGTGCTAAATCATGAAAAAAATTTGTGCATCTTTAAATCATTAAGCCATAAATTTATATTTTGTGAAACAAGCAAATGATGTATTTAATGACATTATGAAACATAAATTTATTTTATGAAAAAATGAAACATAACTTTGTGTTTTGTAAAACCATAACATGAAGTTTCTTGGAACTATGAGCTATAAATGTGAGACCTGGAGCTAGCAATTCATATTACTATGTTGTGTTTCATGAAACCATAATCCATAAATTTGTGTTTTAAAACATCATGAAACAGAAATGTTTCATGGTTTCATGAAACATAAATTTGTGTTTCATTTTTATTTCATGAAACCATAATACATAAATTCGTGTTTTAAAACATCATGGCACAGAAATGTTTCATGAAATGTTTTACAAAAGATTTTATGAAACTGAAATATAATTTTTGCTAAACCATCAAATATATATATATATATATATGTTTTGCAGAACTAGTATAAATTTTTGCTTTATGAAACAAAACTGAGATGAATATGTATTTTATGAAACTTTACAAATTTGTGTTGCAAAAAACAGTGTAGCATAAATTTGTGTTTCATGAAACCAGGAAACATATATTTGTTTTTTTTGCAAAACCATGAAGTATGAATTTATGTTTTTGAAACACGAAAACAAAATCAAATTAAAGAGAAATCAGGTTAGAAACAAATATTGATCTTGGCTGATAGTAACAAAGCCCACACTGATCAATTTGTCGTGATTGATTAATATACAGTTCAATAATTCTAAAACTGCTCGGAAGTTTTAAGTAAAAAAAGATATTTCTCTGAGAAAGTCAAGAGGATTTTGAACGATAGAGATGAAAATGGAGATAATATCTTAAGAAATTAATCAATATTAGAAACTAGCAGTGCTGCCTGGTGTTGTTTGGGATCTAATTTTTTTAAAATAAAAAAAAAACATCTACAACTGACAGACACTTTATTTTATTTTGGATAGACTAGTGGTTCCCAGACTTTTTTTCTCAGGGATGCATTTTTGGAATGAACACTTGTTTATTCCTCACCAAATTTTATGCGATAAAAAGTACATTTAAAAATAAAGGGTTAAAGGGAGGTAACTGTAGATTCAAAGTCAGAACATTACCATTGTTAACTCTCTCCTCCAATTTGCAGACCCTATTTACTATATTCTGTATACTTGAGATAGTGCAAAAATATCACAGTGATAAAATAGGTCAATAAACCGCAAAATGAAGGTCGTTCTGAATGGGCGTGCCTCTTCGTCCTACAGCACGAATGCTGGTGTCCCACAGGGCTCTATCCTGGGCCCGACGCTCTTCCTTATTTTCATCAACGACCTCCCAGATGAGATCAAGTCCCAAGTAGGCATCTATGCAGATGACACTACAATATACTCCCGCACCAGTAAGAAACCTGTCGTGGCGGACAGACATAATCTCGCTGCTGACCTTGAACGGGATCTACACTCTGTGGTGAACTGGGGCAAGAAGTGGCTTGTCAACTTCAATTCATCTAAGACCAAGCTGTTGTCTGTCAACCATTACAGGCAACCTCTCCTGCCTCCCATGAGCATGGACCAAGCGATTCTCCCGGAGAACAATACACTACGCCTCCTCGGACTTACCCTGTCCTCAGACCTCAAATGGAACCACTATATTGAATCCATAGCAAAATCTACTGCTAAGAAGGTTGGGTCACTATGTCGATCCAGGATGTTTTTCCCGCCTGAATCCATCCTGCATATATACAAGTCAACCATCCGTCTGTGCATGGAGTACTGTTGCCATTTATGGTCGGGCGCCCCTGCCGTTCTCCTCAGTGTTCTTGACAGGCTCCAAAGGAGAGTCTGTAATGTGATAGGTACTGATCTGGCGGCTCGACTGCAGCCACTTCCCCATCGTCGAAATGTGGTCTCCCTTTGTCTGTTCTATAAATACTTTCATGGCTTCTGCTCGGACGAACTTAAGTCACTGGTGCCTCCTCAACAGACTGGCAACTAGGTCCCACCCATTCACAGTCAAGTTAGCCAAATGCAGACGACAATTCTACTCCTGCAGCTTCCTCTCTAACACTTCCCGCCTGTAGACCTCACTCCCGTATTCTTGCTTTCCTGACAGCTACAACCTCCAGAAATTTAAATGCAAAGTCAATACTCATCTACTAACCACTGTCCTCTAGCTCTCTCCCCTCCCCTGTATAACCTTCCCTTTCTCTCCACCTATGTATCTGTCATCGCACCTTCTTTCTCAGCTTTCTATTGTTCCTTTCTAACTAGCTTGTACTCCTCACTCTTTTCTAATTAATCTTTTTACATTTATGTAACCCCCTGCACATCAGTGGCGTTTCCGCCTTGCTCGGGGTGAAATGATTAAAAAAAAAAAAAATTATTTATAATTATTTATACTAAAACTCAGGTATGCAATTACAAGTAATCCATAAAAATATTTTAAATTTTGAAATCATATTGATTTTTGGCGTATGAAGGTGTTTCTAAATCTTTGCCTTTCAATCATTTCACCTCCTCTGCTATTGTCTTCTCTCATATCTAACATATCACTCAATAAATCCCAGGCCTAACTAATAAAACAACAACTTCTCGGCAAAATTTGACTTTATTCATCAACATAGTCTCCTTCTAGGTTGATACACTGATTCCAACACTTTAACAATTTGATGCCTGTTTTGTAGAACGAATTGTCTTTGGCTTCAAAATACGCCTCAGTTTCCGATATCTTTTCTTCACTGAAGCCAAATCTCTTCTTTTGAGGGCTGCAAACAGCCGGTAGTCGCTGGGAGCCAGGTATGGAGAATAGGGTGGATACATTAATGCTATATAATATTCACTATTGATGGCTCTTCCTTTCTTAAGGTAATTGATGAACAAAATACCTTGTGCATTCCAAAATAAGGAGGCCAAAACCTTGCCTGCAAATGTTTGTGTCTTTGGTCATTTTAAACGGCATTCACCTGCTGCTGCTGTCCAATCAGCTGACTGCCAATTTGATTCCAGAGTAAAGTGGTGGATCTATGTTTCCTCCATTGTCGCATATTTACACAAAAACTCCTTGTTGCATTGAAACAGTTGTAAACAACATTCTGAATCATCAATGCATGGTTGTTCTTGATTATGAGCAAATGTGGCACCCACTTTAGTGTCAGGTCAACTTTATATATGTCACTTCCTGGCTACTATATTTTACATTAGAATAAATATTTAATTTTTTTTATAGTCACTCAAGGCATGAGGCCTTCCTGATGGAACATGCATTCATCATGAATGGGGTAGTTAGGGTATGGCAATGAAGTAAATAGTTTGGCAATAGAAATAGTTTTGTTGGCCTAATTGTTAATATTTCTTAAACTTCAGGGAATGCTAATTATTCACTAAAATCTTAACAGTTAACACCAGATTTGTACAAGTTATCTTCTCTACATATCTCATAATTTGTACCTCTACCTTGAGTTGTTCTTGGGCCTTGTATAAGATGAATGAAATTGTAAGAAAAATGTAAAAAACAAAAAAATGGAAAAATTGAATTCTAACAAGAAAGAATAACAAAAAACGCTATCAAAATGTAAAAAAATCGGCCGAGAAAAAGAACTAAAAAACATAAGATAAATTAGACAAAAACCTGATGAAGTTTGAAGGGTATAATGGCTGAAACATCATAAAAAACAACAGTCCACATGTAAATAACGATAATTCCTCATTCCAGTGATTCTGATAGAAATCACAGATTTTTCATTTTCTTTTTTATCCCATGTGGAATTTACTGATTAATTTTTTTTATTTTTGGTAGAGCTATTCAAACCATAATCACCAAGACTATGTCAGATTTTCAAAAGTTTCCAAAGACTTCTTTTATATTAAAAAAGTCGCAATTCTAAGTTGAATGTTACAACTCTTAAGAAAGAAACCGTTCAATGCATTTTGGAATCAGTGAAAGAATTTAACCAAAATGAGTGCAGAATATACAAAAGTTTTCTATAGACATTCATCAATAACGTATTCAAGCTTTTCAAATATTTTCCGTGGCTACAACCAAGAAATGAAAAAGTAATATTATAGGATCCACAAACAACAACATTCATTAAAATTATTTTTAAATATATCAAAAAACAAATGATATCAATAAAGGCTCCTAGGGTAGGGTTCTCTTTGCCATGTCCCCTCAAGATGTATGCCATCATGGCTCTCCATAACTTCCTTTTCTTTGTAGCTCTTAATACATTTTATCGTTTTGCTATTTCTCCTAAAGCCTGTTCCACTAATCATTGACTCAAACTCATTCTTCTTCTATGTGACACGTCTCTTCAGAGTGTTGACGATCATGGCTCTCCACAATTTCCTGTCCTTTGTAGCTCTTAAAATACATTTTTTTTTGTTATTTAACCTAAACACTGTTCCACCAATCATTTACTCGAACCCATTCTTCTTCTATATGCCATGTCTCTTAAGAATGTAGGTGATCATGGCTCTCCACAATTTTCTTTCTTTTGAAGCTCTTAATACATTTTGTCTTTTTGTTATCTCTCCTAAACCTTGTTCATCAACCATTTACTCAAGCTTATTCTTCTTCTATATGCCATGCCTCTTCAGAATGTAGGCGATCATGGCTCTCCACAATTTCCTGTCCTTTGTATCTCTTGATACATTTTGTCTTTTGTTATTTCTTCTAAACCCCGTTCTGCTAACCATTTACTCAAGCTTATTCTTCTTCTCTGTGTGATGTCTCTTTAGGGTGTTGGTGATCATGGCTCTCCACAATTTCCTGTCCTTCATAGCTCTTAATAGATTTTGTCTTTTTGTTATCTCCTAAACCCTGTTCCACCAACCATTTACTCAAGTTCATTGTTCTGCTAAGCGCCGTGTCTCTTTAAAATGTAGGCGATCATGGCTCTCCACAATTTCCTGTTCTTTATAGCGCTTAATAATTTTTTTTTTAATCTCTACCCAATCCTGTTTCACCATTCATTTACTCAAGCTCAGTAAGTATGCTATGCTATTGATCTCAAGGTTCTTGACAAAATCCAAAAAAGGATCTGCAATATAATCGGTCCTGACCTGGCATCTTGATTTCAGTCACTTTCTCACTGCTGTAGTATGGCTTCCCTCTGTCTTTTCTACAAATATTTTCATGGTCACTGCACTGATGAACTTTTTCCTCACAATGCCTTGACCACATGAATTTAAGCGTGTTACTAGATTGGCATTTAGGTCCCACCCTTTTACCACTGAAATAGTTAAATGTAACCACTATTTCTACTCCAAAAGTTTTTTTCTTGCCTGTGGGAATCCCTTCCATTTACTTGCTTCCCCGACCTCTACAATCTCTAAAAAATTTAAATGCAACATAAATTGCCATATTGAATCCTATTAATCTTTTATCCTTTCCTCAATACCCTCTGTACCCAGGATTTTCGCTTACGGTAATCCCTTGTGCACTCGTGGTGGCACTACCTAGTTTGGGGTGAAATGAATAAAAAAAATGCGTTGTTTTCCTTTGTGCCTTTTGCCTACAATCTGTCTTGATAGTTTCAGATTTTCCAAACCCTCTCTCCTCATTATGTATTCTAGAAACCTCAACTGTCAAAAGTAAAAAAAAAAAAAGCTGAATTTTATTTTGCTTTCCATCACTGTTGATTGATTTAAAAAATAATTCAACTTTGATGCATCAATTATTAAATGCTAAAAAAAAAAAAACCCAAAGATTTCCAATAAATAAAAAACAAGACTGCAAGGCATGTCACTGCCACTGATGTGCAGGGGGCTACGTAGAGTGGAGAAAGGCTGATTAAATATAGGAAATAACAGAGGGTGGGTGATAGGCGGGTGAGGATACCGAGAATGAGGGTTGGGTAGATGAGAGTGTTGTGAGAATAGTTGGGAGTTAGTGTGATAGGAGGTGTCTATTGACCCTACATTTAAACACCTGGAGATTGTAACTGTCGGGAAAGCAGACTTGTGGAAGGGAGTTCCACAGGCGGGAAGCGCGAGAAAAGAAGCTGTTGGAGTAGAATTTACGGTTACATCTTATTTGTTTAATCTTTATATTTAATCTGGTGCTGCTGCTATATATTTAGAGATTCTTAATAAACTTCAAAGAATCTGCAATATTATAAGTAGCGATCTGGCATTTCAGCTTCAGTCATTTTCCCATTGCTCTAATGTAGCTTCCCTGTGCCTTTTCTATAAATACTTTCATATTGATTGCTGTGATAAACTTTCCACATTGGGACCTAGATTTTATGAATTTAATTGTAGTACTAAATTGGGGGCAAGGTCATCATTTTACAGTTGGATCGGTTAGATGCAACAGTAAGTTCTATGCTAAGAGTTTCTTCTCTCATACTTCTTGCTTGTGAAATTCTCTTCTGGCTTCTTACTTCCCAGCCAACTTTGATCTTCAAAAATTTCAATACAATGTCAATCGTTATCCTCTGTCTTCTAAATTCCTCTTCCTTTATTGTTCTCTCTCCTTAATTATGTTTTCTTCTTCTCATATTATTATAAGTCCTATGCTAACAGTTTCTTCTCTCGCTTGTGGAACTCTCTTCCGGCTTCTTGCTTTCCACTCACATTTGATCTTCAAAAATTTAAATGCAATGTCAATCGTTATCCTCTGTCTTCTTAATTCCTGTTCTTTTATTGTTCTCTCTCCTTAATTATGTTTTCTTCTTCTCATATTATTATAAGTCCTATGCTGACAGTTTCTTCTCTCACTTGTGAAAATCTCTTCCGGCTTCTTGCTTTCCACTCAACTTTGATCTTCAAATATTTAAATGCAATGTCAATCGTTATCCTCTGTCTTCTTAATTCCTGTTCTTTTATTGTTCTCTCTCCTTAATTATGTTTTTTTTTCTCCTATTTCTGACACCAGTAACCCTCTTATGTCTTTATGACAATAAGTTCCTTTATTGCTTCGTTTGGAGTGAAATGATAAAAAAACAAATTTATATTCATAATTCTTTTGATCCTTCGAGTTATACCACCTGGATCTGGATGTGGTTCAGTGGATATCAGCTCAGAACAGGAAATTGGAGAACCGAGTTTGAATTCCAGTTGAAGTCATTGCATTCACTTTTGCGCAAATACCCTTGAAAAAGGTATTAATCTGCCATTTCTCCTTCCAGCTAAATAGCAGAACAGATTGGGTTCTATAGCCTTGGTTGGCAACCTGTCTACCACAGAAAGCAATGGCAACCTACTGCAGGAGAATCTCCTGCACAGTTAGTCAAATCTCTTTTGAGAAATGATCGCCCAAATGTGTATCAAGTATGGTATTTAAGTGACTGACCTTAGAGAAAAGATATGACCAAAAGAAAATAATTGGATTGAGAATTTCATCTGGATGATGACATCCAAACCACAAAACTCATTCAGAAATATCTAAAGTGTCAGTTATAATAGCTTTCTCAAATCAATGCTTAAAAACGGCTTCAAGTCACACATAGAGTTTACATGTATTCATTAAATAGGCTTTAGGGTAAATACTTTTGATACACCCTAATATATAATAAAGATAATATTGATAGTGGAGTCGTGTGTAGTCTTCAGATATGTACATGAAATAAGCTTTAGATTAAAGGACTATCAAAAATGAAAATACTTTTGTTACACCCTCATATGTAATAATAATAATATTGATATTGGAGTCATAGTCAGTCTTCAGATATGTACATGAAATAAGCTTTAGATTAAAGGACTATCAAAAATGAAAGTACTTTTGATGCAACCTAATATATAATAATAATAATAATAATAATATTGATAGTGGAGTCGTAGGTAGTCTTTAGATATGTATATGAAATAAGCTTTAGAGTGAAGGACTATCAAAAATGAAAATAATCTTGATACAACCTAACATATAATAATAATAATAACATTGATAGTGGAGTCGCAATCAGTCTTTAGATATGTACATGAAATAACCTTTAGAGTAAACGCTGTCAAAAATGAAATTACTTTTGACACACCCTGATATAATTCTTGAAACTCTTTCATGAGTGTTTTTCATGCTTTTTATGACAGACATCAAATATGTTACAAAAACGATAATGGGGAGCCTGAAAAAATTGGCCGAGAAAATGTCTTTTGCCAGCTTGTTTAAAAATGTGCCTCTATCCCATGGAAATAAGGTAGACGTATACACAATGCAAACAGCGTCACATAACAAAGCCGTTCCCCAAGTGCAGCAGGCAAAGATCCAAGTCTCTGGCAGCAATGGTTGCTGCTGGCCAAAACGAGCCTTGGAACTATTCTTATAAAAAATGATGAGTGGCTGAGGGTGAAAGAGGTTTGGTATAATCGGGCAATTTCAAAATGAAGAATTAAATAAAGTAAGCAGAAACGATAGCAATGCGAAAAGATGAATTGTATTTCTTTCTTTCTTTCTGAAAGCCAACTGTGGTGCCATGACTCAGAATGCTACTACACGAAATGTTAAACGGATCCAGAAAAGGACATTTAAATGCTAATTCTGCATTTGGAGAGTAAGGAAAAAATGGGGGGGGGAGGAGGTTTAGGGACAGGGGTTTAGAATTTGAAATCAGATAGCCAAGTCTGAATTCCAGTTGAGTTCGTTATGTTGTACTTATAAATACCCTTAGAGAAAGGTATGAGTCCATCTCTTCCACTCCAGGTATAGTGGGGTGCACTGAGTTCTCTAGCTGTGACTGGTAACCAGTCTAGGAGAACTACAATTCTGAATAAATGAAAAAAACTAAATGTAGCCCTGGGACAAAAACAGGGTTCAACTTTTAGTAAAGCAGTGCAACCAGAAGCCATTCCTATCAGAGTTATGGCGAAGACATCGGCAGCAGGAAGAACTGAAATGGTGTCATGCTAAATATCCTTTAAACTGGACAATAGATGCTGTTGACCATGTCCACCATAGACTATGAATATAGAATACAGCGCAGTACATAATCTGTTCAATGAAACAACGTCAAAGATTAATACTCACGAGTCAGACACTCTACTGAATCGGACTATATCGCCAATACTCAGGAAAATATGGTCGCCTTTTATTTTGAGCCTTCTGATTGGTTAACCCTTCTATTAGTGAACTATCAAATGAGTGAGCTCGTGGCTGGCTCACTATTATACAAGTGCACCAAAAAACTCCAACAATACTACCCAGCCCAAGGATTGAACTCACAATTACAATGCACCAAAATTGACAAACCAATACACTAATCTAATAGGCTATTGTCCCTAGATGTGGACAGTGGAACAAGAATAATACACCCTGTAGATTAAATAGAAGGTTCAGTTTGAAATTCTCTGAAGTTTACCCAGTCAACAGGTCTCTGAAGAAGGCCAGAGAATGCAGCAGCCGAAATGTTTTCACAGCACAACATGAGGACATTAGCCCGAATGTAAATAAAATAAGTGTTGAGGGATGCTAAGCATGATACATGCTTTGGGCAATCATGTCTCGAAAAAGACATGACTGACTGGGGAGAAGATTTTCCCGCAGTAGATTGCCATTACTTTCTGAGGTAGACTGGTTGCAAACCAAGGCTATAGAATTCAATGTCCTGCTATTTAAAAATAGCTAGAGAGAAAAGAGACGGATTTTTTATATTATTATCTTATTAAGTAGTAATTATTGGGGGATCAGTTTATTACTTCATAACAATATAAAACTGATCCCCGACTTTATGCTCAGAAGCCTTAATCATGTTTTCAACTATTATATTCAGTCAGTCAGTTATGTGCCATACGTGATACACGCTTTGGACGATCATGTCTCTTTCGAGACATGACTGAGTGGGCAGAAGATTATCCCGCAGTAGGTTGGCATTACTTTTTGCGGTAGACTGGTTGCCAGCCAAGGCTATAGAACCCAATCTGTTATATTATTTAACCTATAACTGGAAGGAAAAGACGGATTAATACATTTCCCACTGGTATTTGTGTGTAAGTGAATGCAAGGAATTCAACTAGAATTCAAACTCGGCTCTCCGATTTCTCGTTCTGAGTCGATACCCATTGCACCACAATGCACATAACAAAATCAACCAGTCTCTACAGCTGGCAGTTGGTGTGCTGCAAACCCCTAAGAAAATTTTGATATTTGATCAATTACAAGAGAACTTCGAGGCCATATGAAATGGGTATAAGAGCATATTCTAAGGCCAACATTAGCTTCTTCAGCCTGTTGGCTTAGGATTCTATCTCTAAAATTTTAATAACAAACACTTCAAAAAAACATTGATTAAAAATATTTGTTCTAGGGATGCCTCTAAGATTAGGGGTGTTGAAGGTGAATCTTCATTATTTTCTCAGTAGATCTGTCACTGACCCCAGCTTTGGGTTAAATAGCAGAGTAGACTGGGTTTTCTCTCTGTGATTAGTAATGACTCTATGAAAATAACAACTCTCTGGAACCAAATAATGACTCCCCACCCTCTGGCCTGTGTTATGGTGAAGACATTGGGAGCAGGATGTCGGGTGTGGTCAGTAGAAGAATCTAACAGATAATATTTGGTATTAAACTGCAATGGTGTTGCGTACAAAAGATCCTTTATACAGGAAAATAGATTGGATGAAATTATTCTAAGTCAGGTGAAAACTGCGGAAACTCGTAGAACAATGCCTTGTGTCATCTAAAGTATACATAACTCCTGAGAGAGCACATGGAGGCATAACAACAGACGAGCAAGTTTAGTTTGTTTTTAGGATTCAAAATTAATATAACTTTAGGAACAAAAATATTAATATTTACAAGCCTTATACGACTTGACTTATAAGTGCCTAGCTCTCTTAAGATAAATGTTGTTACAACTCTTATTATATATAACGACCTATTAAGACTGTCCTGGGTCTGATGATAAACTACATCTGGCTGCATGGCTTCTGATCAGAAAATTGGAGGTTTTGAGGAAAATGGAACCACCTCCTAATTGTTGTTGTTCTCAGGTCCACCCTGACCTGGGGTGGTAGCACCTGTAAGGGTCACAGCTATGGCAAAATAGTGAACCCACCAAACAAAAACAAATTACTATAAAAGCATGAAAATAAATCTATCTATCTATCTATCTATCTATCTATCTATCTATCTATCTATCTCAGCCTGTTCATATCTATCTATCTATCTATCTATCTATCTATCTATCTATCTATCTATCTATCTACTCCTGGGTATGACGATGAACTATATCCGGCAGCAAGGCCTCTGATCGGGAAATTGGAGCTTTTGAAGAGTGTGGAACAACTTCTTAATTGCTTTTGCGTCCAGCGCCACCCTAACTTGGGGTGGTAGCACTTGTCAGGGTCCCAGCTATGGGTAAATATTAAACCCCTGAACCAAAATCAGCAGTATATTTTTTATAATAAAATGACCAACACTACATTTTTATAACAAAATGACAATAAAAAAATAAGAATACATTTTTATCGTAAAAATACGATCAATGCTTTTTTGACCCATAAAATAAAAAAAAAACATACATTTACCCTGAAAGTATAAGATTATCTATAAAATATGTATAGTTTGGCTTTCTTCTTCTATGTGCCCTGTCCTTTCAGGGCGTAGGCGATCATGGCTTTCCACGTCTCCTTATCTCTGGTAGCTCTTAGCACGCTTTCTCCTGTTACACAACCCAAACCTCGCTCTGCCATCCACTAACTCACGCCCATAAATCTAGAATATAAATATATAGAAACTAACATGGCCACAAAATGAGGGCTCAGTTTATATATTGATTATAATATAGATTTGATCCCCTATTTTATATCCACATTATAATTTCTTATAACCCGTTGGCATATGTATTCATCTTTTATGTGCCTTGTCTTTTCAGGATGTAGGCGATCATGACCTTCCACGTCTCCCTATCCCTGGTGGCTCTTAGTACTCTTTCTCCTGTAACATCTCGCAGCCCCGTTCTGTCATCCACCTGCTCAGGCCCTTCAAATATGTTATTTACTGCCTTTCTCTGTTTCTTTTTCCTTCTATCTGGCCTGTTAGTATCAGGTTCTCCAAGCCCTCCTTTCTCAGTGCATGTCCCAGGAACTTTAGCTGTCTCTTCCTGATGCTCAGTATTAATTTCCTTTTTGTTTCCATTCTTTCCAAAACCTCATCATTGCTCACAAGCCTAGTCCACGATATCCGCAGCATCCTTCTGTAGAACCACATTTCTGCTGCTTCAAGTTTTTCTTTCATCTTCGATGATATTATCCAGCATTCACTGCCATATTGAAGAACTGACATCACATAGCAATCTAGCACTCTCTTTTTTGTTTCCTGTGTCTTAGTACTTTACTCAGCTTCTGGAACGCATTCTTCACCATGCCAATTCGCCTTCAGATCTGTGTCGCACTTTCCATCTCCTGTTAGAACACTTCCTAGGTATTTAAATTTTTGTACTTGCTTAATTCTAGAATCCCCCACCTGTATTTGACATTTTGGGTTGCTCTTGAAATGACCCAAAAGGTTGTTGATATGCCACTAAACAAACTCAACCAAAACCAATTAATACTAGGATTCCATTTAATTCTAATCTACTATTTAACCTATGGGAGGGTAAGAGATGTGTTCATGCCTTTTTCAAGGGTATCCGGATATAATTAAAATGGAAACTTGACTAGTATTCAAAATTGGCTTGCTGATCTAAATTCTTACAAGTTTGCTACTTTCTGGGTATAAAAAAAAACGTTCTATTTATCCGTCCTAACTTGACATCTTGGTGCCAAATACTCTCCAAGTATTATAAAATAGTTTCCCTCTGTTTTCTACAAAAAAAAAAATCCACAGCAATTGTTCTGTGAGCTTGAGTTTGTGAATTACACCTTTCTGCAAATTACAGTGTAAGCCAGATATAAGAGAGTTGTTGGGACCCGATAAAATTATCTTATATCCGGGTTTCTCTTATATACTAGTTTGGTCTATTTTATATACATTACCACAGGCTCTAATTTGGGTGCATATAAAATCTCTCTTTAATAAAAGTTTTTCTCTTATATTATGGTCTGTTATATCCGGGTTATACTGTAATTGAAACAAAACGAATCATGTCTTCTTTTACACTTTCCCTGATCACATACACGTTGTCTCTTGGCATTGTTTTCTTCTTCCGATGGCCAGGGCGGTGCTTAGGACCCCGCAGATCCCGCAATTGCGGGGAGGGGTACGCAAGTTACCTAGGGGCTGCAAGGCCCCAGGAAGCCGCAAGGCACCTTGGTTTCGCAGATCTAATTGTAATGAAAAAAAAAAAATTAATAAAATAATTATTAGGATTAACTGGAAAATTATTATCATACTTGTATGTTGAAATAGATGTTTATTAACCCGTCCCTCTCTTATATGCTCTCATTACGATTGAGCTGTCTGGAGAAGAAAATTTTAAAAACAGTTTCCACTTCTGCTATATGCGTGACTCTTCAGAAATGAATTGAGTTCTTTCGATGACTGGCGTGTGTAGACACTGCTTATATACAACACGTTAAAATTTCCCTTCTTTGATTTTATGCGTCGATGGCTTAGGGAGTAGCGACTCCGACTGACACCAACATCGGTCGAGTTTCGATCCTGGCCAGAAGCAAGTGGATGTGTCTAGCCACACTGATGAGCTGTGATACAGCGAAACAGGCTTGTATGTGGATGACTAATATATATATATATATATGTATGTATGTATGTGTGTGAATAACGATCGGTACCCACAGAAACCACAAATTGCTCTAAAAAGAAAAGACGTCATACTTATCCCAAACCCGAGGAACCTTTCGGCCAACACTTTTCAAGGGCTTCGTTGGCAAAATTATGAAAAGGGCTGAACGAAGACAATATCAAAAGGGGAAATTACAGTAATTTCCCCTTTTGATATTGGGATTACTGGGAGAAAGTGGAATTCGTTTAAAAATAAACTTTAATGAAAAACATTAAAATGTGAGGTGGGTTGTAAATTTAATTCCACAAGAGTGATTTAAAAAAGAAAAATGTTACACTCACAGACACTCCAGTAACTGCAAGGAGCGAAAGAAATGCTCTTTCTGTCTGCACAGGCTAGGTTGATGGATTTTCAGGCAAATAGCCTCCAAGACCTGTAGATGATATGATGAGCGAGCACTGTGCAAGACAGAAAACCAACTGTCCTCGTACGCGGAGGCACACGCTGAATTGTCCAACAAGTGTTGGCCGATCGCTGAATCCAGGACAGCTTGGGTTGTTCTTATACTACTGATAAGGGCTGCCAGAACGTATATTCGCAGGGACGTGTTGCGAGACCCGCGTCTCCAACCTAAGACTGGTTCGTTCCTATGAATGCCGCATTGCAACAGCATTTAAATTTATAAACAACGGAACTTTTTCGAAAATAGGACAACCTGTCTTTGACGAAGGATGGAAAAACAGGTCTAGTATGGAAAACAACACGCAACTGTACTGAATAATAACAGGACGAAACACACGCCGAAACTTTGTCAGTAACAGTTTGACATTTTCTGCCAAGCCAGGATAATTTTGCCCTTTTGATATTGTCTTCGTTCTAGCCCTATTCATAATTTTGCCAGCGATGCCCTTGAAAAGTGTTGGCCGAAAGGTTCCTCGGGTTTGGGATAAGTATGACGTCTTTTCTTTTTAGAGCAACATATATATATATATATATATATATATATATATATATATATATATATAATCTTTGATAGAAGCCTTCCGGCCCCGAAGAGGCCACAAATCATTTGTAATTAAAAAAAAAGAACTTGAGAGAGAAATAGATTAAGATATCTGTTTCAACATACATAGAAAGTAGCTAAAAGTTGTGAAAACGTTCCTAATGTATAGCTTCAAAACGCCAATTCCACGATTTCTTCCGTTTTCGTGATTAAGGAATATCTGCGTTCCGCGAGGAAGTTATTTTGCTTAAAATACAATTTATCGTGGGTTCAGTATGTTCGTGTGGCGCAAGTTGCATTCTGTGGGGTGGGGGTGGGGGACGATGTTGTTAAGCTCGGGACTGCCGACAGTATTTTCCATTATGCTTTGAACTGACAGTTGAAAAGGTGACACCAACAATATCGAAGATCTCTCTGTAAGGCTGCCAGTGTGTTACAATTTTTAGATGCTTCCTTGGAGTAATGTGCATCGCAGACAATGGTCATAGGACAATTAAACAACTGTTGTGATCATAGTGATAAAAATCTGATGCAATCACAGATGGCGCAATATTTTTCAAGGTTAAACAAATGTCATCAAACACCCCAAAAATAGATTCATATTACTGCACGCCACTGCAAATAACCTAATCTGAGGAAAAAATAGAAATCGATTACACCCTGTCACTCTAATGGGTTTAAAACTGACCGTATGGTAAAAGAAAGGAAACTAAAGCAGTTGGTTCAATCAATTTAAACAAAGGTGTACATGAATTACTTCAAAAATTTGGCAGACCTGAAGGAGACTACCACCACCTTTTTTTTTTACTTTTTTCAATGCAGTCTTATCAATTACACCCTAAACTTTCCGACTGACAAAAAAAAAAAAATTTCTGAGACATACCATTATTTAACCCATAGCTGGAGGGAGAAGAGATGGATTAATACCTTTCCCAAAGGTATTTGCGTATCACTGAATGCAACAAACTCAACCGGAATTCTATCTCCGCTCTTCAATTCAACTGATTCTGAGTTGATATCCACTGCACCACAATGCAAATCTTGAATTGGTCATATTAAAAAATAAATTATTTTGTAAATTGCAAATGAGCTTTCCCTCGTATTTCAAACCAAGTAACCTACATTTATTTGACGTCATTGTTTTTATATAATACTTGCACAAATCCCATATACACACAACACACAACCAATTCTATCTATTATAACGGAACATCCTATCACCCCGACAGTTGATTCGCTGAAGAGATTAAGAAGTAAGGAAGTACGAGACGATTCGACTTCCGCTCCCATTCTGTCTTGACTTACCATTTTTTTCAAATCTCTGTTAATTGTACTTTTCCGTACAATAAAGATTGTTATTTCTTTATCCTTTATGTGTTTGGAATTTGCCTTGTTATTTACATCGTTCCCGTGATATAACAATGGCGACAAAGATGAGATCCCGATACTGTTGAAAATGACGAAGAAGTACCTATGGAAATGTTATACGACACTTTCCAGATTCAACCACCTATTAATAGTGAAGTACCGATGGAGATAACATCGACTCCAAAAATCGCTGATTCTCCAAAATCTGAAGGCAAACCAACTCGAAATGTGAGGAGAAAAAGTGATAGGAAGAAGAAAAGGATTAACCACCAATGTCCAAACTCAAAGAGAAAGAAATATTAAAAGCAAAATTCTAGGGAAGAATTTAGATCAGGGGAAGGTGTCATAATGGAACATCTTATCACCCTTGACAACTGACAGTTGACCTGCTGAAAAAGTTAAGAAGTAAGGAAGACGATTCAACTTCCTCTCCGATTCTGTCTTGATGTACCATTTTATTGAACTCTCTGTTAATTGTATTTTTCCGTACAATAAACTCTGTTATTTTTTTACCCTTTACGTGTTGCGTAAATCTTTCCACTTTCCACTTGGAATTTACCTTGTTATTTATATCGTTCCCGCGATATAACACTATCTGAAATAGTGCAGCCACTCATAACCAAAAATGTCCTTCTCTCAGGTTGGTTAGTTAATCCCTATTGCTGACATCTGTTCAGGTACAGTACTGTGCAAAAGTATTAGGACAAGAACTATTTTACCTTTTATGAGGAATATTGACAGAAAATAATTTAATTAAAGTAATTTTATTTGATTTACTCAACAAATGCTTTAACAAGAAAAATACTTGTTACAAAATAAATTTAATATTTCGTATAATAGCCTTTTGATTTGAAATAATAAAATAATTGCAACAATTTACCAATCGCACATATTATATATATATATATATATATATATATATATATATATATATATATATATACAGTACTGTGTAAAAGTATTAGGACAAGATCTATTTTATTTTTTATGAGGCATATTGACAGAAAACAAACAATTCAATTAAAGTAATTTTATTTGATTTACTCAACAAATGCTTTAACAAGAAAAAATACTTGTTACAAAATAAATTTAATATTTAGAATAACGGCCTTTTGCTTTGATCACAGCCTTCATTCTGTCAGGCATTGACATCACAAGCTTCTTCAATGTATCTAATGGTATCTCCTGCCAAGCAGCTTGTATTTGTTCCCAAAGTGTGTCTTGCAAAGTAACATTAGATTTATCAATTTGAGACGGGAGAATAAGAAAAAAGTCAGTCATATCCAAGGAAAATAGAATAATGAGTAGTTTCAAAATAACTTGTTGAATAGATAATTGGAAAAATTAAATATAATTTCTTTTTAATACATTTCTTTTACACCTCGTTTTAAATAATCAATATTTATTAGCAGTTTACTTGGCTTTTCACCTTGTATTTGAATTTCAGTTAGGTTTTTAGGAAAATCACCCCTGTACTAATACTTTTGCACACTACCGGTAATGTGCAAAAGTGTTAGGACAGGGGTGATTTTAAACTTTATTTTGATTTACAGTCTGACCAAGGCCAGCACACTCAAACCCTCTGTCACAAGGACTTGTGATTTTAGTCATGTGGCTGAGTGGTTAGAATGTTCACTTACTGATCATGAGACCTGGGTTCAAATCTCACCATAGTCAATTTGTCAAAAAATTGACTTCTTGATGTTGTCAGTCTGAAGAAGATAATCACAGTATTGACACCTTTGGAAAATGTTTGAAAACCGTAATGCAAGATGACCAAAGCTTTGTCAGAAAAAAATAATAGGCAGTTGTGCTAACCAATTCAATATAACTTTAATTTCTCAGTATTTAAAGCGGATACAAAAACTCTGATCAGTATAGATTTTACATTTGAATATAAATATATATCTATACTAGCAGTATAGCCCGACGTCTGTATTTTTTCAGCCGTTTTATTTTAGTTTTTGCTTCGGGTTTGGCTCTAAGTAGGTATAACTGTAGTCCTTAGTCTCAGCCATGATACCATTTACTCAGAGGACTTATTTAGCCTTCAAAATTCAGTTTATGATGAAAAAAACTTATTTGATATCGATACCAGGAAATCAAAATTTGACTTACATCCATTCATTTTTCTTTTAGTCTACAGTTTCGCTTTAACTGGAAACAACTATTGCTTTTTAGTTTTTCATGCCAACATCCAAAGACTCTGAGCTCCAGGACCATGGATTAGTTTTAAAGCTTTCATTACACTCAAGCAATGCCGGGCTATACTGCTAGTATATATATATATATATATATATATATATGATAAAATATAATTTTAAGGCATGTTATATTTATGGATTAAAGTGCTCAATATCAGGGCTAGAGCTGATGTAAATACGAAAGTCAGCATTTATGTCAATACAAATGAAATGGGCCATATGTGTTAGGTTTTTACTTGACTATTCTTATATGCAGGTCAATAATGCATTGTGGATATCCATTGTATTGTTCTAACAGTTATTTTTGTTTGTTGATAATGGTTATGTTTGAAATTATTTGTATTGAGTGGGAATAACTGGCTATTTGCAGTGTTGAAACAGACTGTCACCTCTGAGTTTTGACTTCAGTGTTCCCTTTTATATATATATATATATATATATATATATATATATATATATATATATATAAAACTGTCTTTATTATAACAGGGAGGATATATATAAATATATTTTCTAAACATATGCTGTTAAATGTAAGAGACAATGAATGTCTATTATGTTTAATCATGAACCATTCTAAATGTCGTATTTTTGCTTTAATTTCAGTTGAAAATAAAGACAAAAATTATCCAACATTTGGATAATTATTTATTGATTTTCTTCTAAGCTTTCAGCTCACATGAGCCATCTTCAGAGAGGTTGTTTAAACTGAAATATTATAACACCCACCATCACTGACGATTTTATTTTGTGTTGACATAAAACTCCGCTTGGCAACGGCAATAGTTACCAAAAATAATAATCGCAGTTCTTAAGTTTACTTGCTGCCTCGATATGCTATATATATATATATATATATATATATATATACAAGGTATTTATTTATTTGTTTGAACATTATTTTTCTATGATTAAACAGTATATTCATATATATCCACTTGCTTGAATATTTGTAAAATCTTAAAATCTTGTTCGAAAAATATTCATTTTCCAGCAGGAATTGAATCTGCGACTTCTATAAATTCTACACTGCTGGAAATGCCATATTTTCTTAAGAAATTTAAATAAATATATCAGTTAATACAATTTTGCAACTTTACATAAGATTTTGTAATATATATATGTATATATTATCCTACGTCTATGGCACAAATCCAAGTTTCATGTGTTACGCAATCATCAGGTGCGTATTTCAAACTGACAGTTTAATAGATTTTAATTTAAGTTCACTCAATGTTCATGGGAATTTCATCTTATAAAATTAAGTTACTGCATTTTTAATAACAAGATCTAATAAAATAAAAATAAAGAATAATAAAATGCAGGGAGAAGAAATCAAAGGGGAGTAAATCATGAGTCTTAAAAATTTAAATATTAAATTTTACATGTACAGAAAAAATGTAGGAAAAATTAAAATTTTAAAATAATTTTTAATTTTTAGATAAAAATAAAGATAAGACAGAATAAAATAAAAATAAAGTAAGAATTAAGAGATAAAATTTAGAATTAAGAATTAAAAATGTAAGGAGCATATATATATATATATATATATATATATATATATATATATATATATATAGCCTTTGAGATTTGAAAAAGAAATCACTCGATCGGCGGTCGAGAGCAAGGGAAAAATTTACATGCCCCAAAATCATTTTACTCGACCGACTCCATTTTCTTAACAGTCGCCTCATGTAAACATAGCGTGAATCTCTGATGGAAAACAAAAAATGAAATTTTAATTAAAATTTCAAACGTGTTAGAAAGGATTTAAAAAACTTTTAAAAAATAATAATAACAAAATTTGATCTTTCCTCTTAATAATAGCATAAACATTTTGATTATAAAACTTTGATTTTATTAAGTTAATAACATCATGATATTCTGTTTTTTATCATGATATTATTCGGTAATTAAGTGGAGGTACTTAAATTCATAGATTCTTTTTTCTGTTTGACTACAACCTCCACCTCATAGATGATAAAAAATAACAAATCTGATTTTTTTAACAATTTTCTATAAAAAATTATTTACTTGTATAATTTGTTTTTTGGTGAGTGGTTGAAAGAAGTATGCGTATATTTTTTTCTTTCCTTCAAATGTTTGCTTTTGCTTTTCGTAAGGGGGAAGAAAATATAGATATATTTCCAAATGAGTTTCTAAAAATCTGTGAGCATTTTTAATCTGGGCAAAAGAGACATTTTGGCTCCACTCTGGAAGCATTAATTAAACAAATGTTTACTCTGACTGGGACGATAAGAGCAAGACAGGAGCTTGTCAGTCTAAATTCCATTTGTCAGATCTTGCTTTGATGATTGCAGGATGTCACTGTCTTTTGTTTAACCAGACATTTCAACGTAAATCAGGGGCCATGCATAAGACCAAAGATTTCAGTAATGTCATTGTAAGTCATTCTAAGTAACTTGTGAAACTTCAATGGCCTACTTTTGGGTTTTAAAAGGAATCAGATTTCCTTTTTCTATATTTGAAGGGGTATGTTTCATTGCAAGATTTTTGATTGACCAAGGGTTGCTAGATAAGCAATAAACTTTAATCACCCAATTAAGTTTTTAATCGACTGAGTTGATCGGGCGAGTGAAATCTCAAAGGCTGTATATATAAATATAAGAGTAAGAACAAAATGGAGGGAGTAAAGAAGATCCACAGTTCGTAGCATTTACTTTTTAAAAGTGCTCAATACAAAGTAGAGTAATATAGTATTACAGTAATATTTTTATTATAAGTAGTTATAATAAAAATATTTTACATTGCTACCAAAAGTTTTCATGTTTCATTACTATGACTTGTTCTTTGTCAGGCGATGGTTGGTAACTGGTGATAGGAATGATTCTTATGGAAATGTAAAAACAATTAATTACCATTTTTTGGAGTTAAGGGACATAAGAAAAGAATTAAGAATGTTCTTGTGTGTATGTCTTGATTAACAAATAGAAAATTAAGTCTACATTGGATGGGCAAATAAGGTTAGAGAGTGAAGGTGGGTGAGTTATTTTAAAAGGTCAGAATTCTTTTTAATTATATTTTAAGGTGAACGATAGTGTTGCGAAGTTACTGTTAATTTGCTTCTTTGATTTAACAGAAATTTTTTGTTAGTAAACTTGACTATTCGGAATTTTTTCTCTAAACACAGAAAACATAGCTGATGTTGGTTGGTTGTTTTATTTTTATGGCATATCAACCCTGGCGTGTCATTTATTGCCAACTAAATTTTATTTATTTATTGCTGGTAATACCTTTTTCTTTCAACAATTGTTGTTTTTTTTATATAAGTTTTTGTGTCTAGAAATACTTTTTTCTTTTTGAGTATCAACCTTCATTGGGATTTGTTTTTAAGGGCAGGGTACCCAAGTCCTACCCTTGTTATTTAACCCATAACTGGAGGGAAGGAATGGATTAATACCTTTCCCAAGGGTACCAGCGTGTAAATGAATGCAGGACATTCAACTGGAATTTGAACTCGGCTCACCAATTTCTCTTTCCCAGCCGATATTCACTGCATCACAACGCACATCCATCACTAAATGCTTACAGCACCTGGCATTCCCAAGCGGTCAGCCATCTAAGTACTGCTCAGGCTCAACGTTGCTTAACTTTGCTGATCGAGCGTGAACCAGTGTATTCAACATGATATGACCGTAAGCACGCACATCCATCACTAGACGCTTACAGCACCTGGTATTCCCATGTGGTCACCCATCTAAGTACTGACCAGGCTCAACATTGCTTAATTTCAGTGATCGAGTGAGAACCGGTGTATTTAATGTGATATCTTTACATCAGCCATAGCTGATGTAAAGATTTACAAGTTCTATTTTTCTAAAAATATTTTCCATTTTACTGCATGGTTTTTGGTTTCATTTTTAGCATTTAGAAAGGGACGTGTTATTTCTGCATTCATTGTTGTTAAAAGACAGTATATGTTGATACATTTAGTCTTAAAGAGGTTCTTGGTGTTACTGATACATATTTTGGTGGACCTGTACGACATTACCACCACCTGTAAATTTGTTGATTATCATTTTCTTTTACTTTTTCAGTGCAATATCATCGATTAAACCCTAAACTTTCCAATTATCAAAAAAAAAAAAAAAAAAATTGGAAAAAATTCATTATCTAAGATTTTTAGTGGGTGCTCAGTTTCTCATACAACCTTATAGTAAATCGATCCTTCATTTTGGAAACACTCATGTTGGGGTTGCTTTGATGTCGCTGAGTCCATGTATAGAGAAGCTTACAATTTGAAGATCGACAAACCCATGAAAAAGTTTTAATTATCCCTACTTCATATCAATGAAAAATAAGTCATTTGAAACATTAAGAAAACGTTTTGGAAAGAGTTTCTTTAAAATAATTCCTGTTGTAAATAAATTTGGAATGAAAAAGATGACATGTAAAACATTAAAAAAATGTTTTTGACAGAGAATCTTTAAAATAATTCCTATTCTCAAAAAAATTTGAATAAAAACGTATTTCCGGAACAATTTTTTCATTAATTTCCTACAAGGTTTGGAAAAAAATAAAAAGGAAAAGGGCATCAACTCAAAGTGAGTGTTTCCAAAATGGAGGATCGATTTACTATAACGTTGTATGAGAAACTGAGCACACACTAAAAAATTTTAAATATTAAATTTTTTCCAAATTTTGTTTGAAAATCGGAAACTTTATGTAAAAATCAAGAATACACACACACACAAAAAAAATAAAAATGAAATAAAAAGAAATGACAATCACCAAATTTACAGGTGGTGGTAACAAGTCTGCCCAAATTTTTTATCTGTTGGGTTTTCCATAGTAGAAATAGTATATAGGTAAACAACAGAGTCAGTTAGACACATATTTTGTAATGGGCACTCATTCGGATTACTACAATTGCATGTGTTAATATCATTATATTTAGCCATTTTAGAATGGTGTTTATTACTTAGGGTTTTGTATCAGTTTAAAATTTGATTATTATGCTTTTTGACAATCTTTTCCAGGCTATCAGTACAGCTATAGCTTAATTTAAGTGTATTTTTATTAAAAATCTTATTAAGGGGATTATTTCTACTCTTAAAGTTAAAGTCTTTCTTTCTGTGGCATCATGTCACTTACATTTAGCATTAAATGATTCTCACACCAAGAAATGTCAACGGAACCTCATTAACCTCTCTGAAGATGGCTCATGTGTGCCGAAAGCTTAGAAGCAAATCAATAAAAAATTATCCAAATGTTGGAGAATTTTTGTTTTTATTTTCAACTGAAATTAAAGCCAAAATACGACGTTTAGAACAGCTCATGATTAAACGTAATAGACATTCATTGTCTCTTATATTTAATAGTATATGTTTAGAAAAAAAAAAAAAAAAAAAAAAAAAAAAAAAAAAAAAAAAAAAAAAAAAATATATATATATATATATATATATATATATATATATATAAAAAGTAAATAACCTAAAGATCCAACAAACCTATCAAGGTTTCACTTAACCAGATCTTCAGTGAAGGTTGACTAAAGAGGATACTGATTTTTTTCTTAATAAAATCTCCCCCGCCACTTTGTGTTTGGTGTCTTCTTTGTTTTGGTCACATGGGTTGTTGAGTTCCCTATATCTTTTTGTTATCAGTATCCTCTTTAGCCAAACTTCCCTGAAGATCCGGTTCGGGTGAAACCTTGGTAGGATTGTTGGCTCTTTAGGTTATTTACTTTTCTGCTCTGCTTATGTATTGAGCGCTTTTTTGTTATAGATTACTCGTCCCGAGTTTTTCTTTGGGCTACGTACTTTGACTGATGTTCATGTGCTGAGCTCTTTCTTTTTTTACAACCATTTTTTCCTTCTGAGCATACACTCGGAGGGTTTTTCAAAATGAGTGTAGTGATATGTTTACATTTATATATATATATATATATATATATATATATATATATATATGAAATGATTTGTTTGAACATTATTTTTGATCGATACTCGTATTTAAGTAGATATTCTCTTTATAATCAAACAGTATTATTTTGATAGTTCACTCCTCAAAGCTTTTTTACATTGTAGCAAGCATCATCACAATATATATATATATATATATATAGAGAGAGAGAGAGAGAGACAGACAGACAGACAGACAAACAGAGAGAGAGAGAGAGAGAGAGAGTTGAGTTATGATATGTGTACATTGAAGTCAACACCTAGAAACAAGTCTGTTTCATGCTAAACTGAATTATTAGGCCTTCTTGATATGCTTTATTCCAGATATTGAGCAGTTTAACATTTTTTTATTGTATATATATATATATATATATATATATGAAGATTAATGAAACTGAATATAAACAATCAACAATTTGAAATGATTTGTTTGAACATTATTTTTGATCAATACTCGTATTAAATTATAATCAAACAGTATTATATAATATAATCAAACAGTATATATATTTATTTTTTATCGGCCTGATTACTTACGATAAATTTTTGTTATGAAAATGTGTGTCATTCAGTAGGATTCGAACCTGCAAGCCCTATCCACATGGCGCGTCTAAGATCTCTTGACCATGAATGGCAATCAGTTTAAATAAAGTCAAATTAATGACACACATTTTTGTAACAAAAAATTTATCGTAAATAATCAGGCTGGTCGAAATAAATACACAATACTGTTTGATTATAAAACAGAATATTTACTTAAATATGAGTATTGCTCAAAAATAATGTTCAGACGAATCATTTCAAATTGTCATTTGTTTATAACCAGTTTTGTTAATCTTCATTATATATATATATATATATATATATATATATATATATATATACACGCCGTTCGTTCTTTTTAAGTTACAATTCTCTTTCCTTTTTTGCGAACCCAGACGATGCCAATTTTTCTTTTCTTTTTTTGTTTATTTGATTTTATTTTGTTTTATCTTTTTCTTTTTCTTTTTCTTTTTTTTAATTTCTTTGCAAATCTATTTAAAAAGGAAAATTAGACTGATTTTTCTCCAGTTTCTGAAAGGATTTTTTTGTTGCTGAGGTGATGTGTTATCCCCCGTGGGGATTTTCATATCGAAATGGTCATCCAACATCCTTGAATTAATCCTATTTTAATATATATATATATATATATATATATATATATATATATATATATATATATGTTTCTACCATGAGTGGTATCTTCAGGTGATTTTCAATGAAAAAATAATTTTTTATTAAAAATCACCTGAAGAAATCACTCATAGTAGAAACCAAGGTAGCAAAATAACTCATTTAAAAATGAAAAATATTCAAAAGTTCTACAATATAATTGTATTGAACACTTTTAATACCAATGTGTACTGGTCTAACCCTATTAAGACCAAAAACTAAGTATCAAACATTTATATTTTTACATATATAATAAAACATTGGTTAAACTGCTCAATATCTGAGATAGAGCATATCAAGAAGGCCTGATAATTCAGTTTAGCATGAAACAGATTGTTACCTCTAGGTGTTGACTTCAATGTCCACATATCATAACTCAACACTATATATATATATGATGTTCAGTTGTGAGGATCCTTGCTATGATGACGAAAAAGCTCTGAGGAATGAAATATCAAAATAATGCTCTCACAAAATTTCAAAGTTGGCAGAACTCCACATTATATATATATATATATATATATATATATATATATATATATACATTTATTATAAATTATATTTTAGAACATGTACATAATTTTTTTATATATCCACTACAAATGGAACATTTGCCTGATGAGATATTGAAGTTTCAATGTCGAAACAAATGTACCATTTGTAGTGGATATATAAAAAAATTATGTACATGTTCTAAAATATAATTTATAATAAATATCTATACATCATATATTGAGCACTGTTTTAAATTAATGTTTTGGGCATTGCAAAAATTCCTTCTTCGTTCTGTATTCACTCGGATATATACTCGGATATATATATATATATATATATATATATATATCCGAGTGAATACAGAACGAAGAAAGAATTTTTTTCAGCGTCTAAAACATTAATTTAAAACAGTGCTCGATATATGATGTATAGAGCTGTGAATATTTATTATAAATTATGTTTTAGAACATGTACATAATTTTTTCTATATATGTCCTCTACAATCATATGTTTGTTTCAACGTTGGGTGTCCAACGTCTCATCAGGAGGAATAGGCAAGAACTGAAATCATCCGCTGTCTCTATTTGGTTCATTGTTGTTGTGGGGTTGGTTGGGGTTATTGATAATGAAAGGAATGTGTCTTCTGTGTTGACCATTAGACTTTTGGAGAACTTGGTGTGTAAGTGATAAATTGTTGATTAATGGCATTATCTGTTGGAATGTACGTTTTTATCGGTCAGGTATATCTTTTGGTTAGAATTTCGAAGAAAGTGGTGTGTGTAGGGGTTGATTACTTGGTCAGTTTTGCGTGTTTGTGTGGGGTTTTTTTTTTTGTGATTTTGGAACTCATCTTGTTTGTTGACCTTAAGAATTTTTAGGATGGCATCGTGGTTAGCTATATATAAATCCAGGTAAAGATGACCTATATAATATAATATTAATTTCTTTAATAACCAAAGAGGAATAGGCGTTGCAACCGATGTTATAACAAAAAAAAAAAATCCTTTCGAAAATTACTGTTTTCTACAAACAGTAGTTTATGTATAATATCTTTAATGACCAAAGAGGAATAGGCATTGCAACTGACGTTATAACAGAAAAAAAAAATTACTGTTTTTTACAAGCAGTAGTTTATGTATAATATCTTTTTTTTTACTGCGAGGTTGTAAAAAACACCAGGTTGGGAAACTGGCACAGGATATCCTTCTCTTAATGAGGATGAATGGGTCTCTCTTAAGCCGTGGTAGGCAACCCATCTAGTGATGGTGTCACGACAAAAACACCCTTAGTAGCTCTGGCAAAGCATCAAGTATTCAGCTACTGACAAGATTTTGAATTACAGAATGATGATGATGAAAGATGACCCAAGGTTTTATGATTTCGACTTCTCTAGCATTTACTTTTTTTTAAAAAAGTGCTCAATACAATAAATGTAAATTATTGTAGAGCATAATATTATTATATAAGTAAATTTGTTATACAATTTGTATAACAAATTTAAATATATGATTATATTTATAAATATATAATAAAGCATATATATATAATAAAATTAAATTCGTTCAAATCTAAAATTTTGAAATGTTTAAAAAGTTTTCAATTTTTTGGCCATTTTTGAGTGATTGACACATTTGTTATATATATATATAAATGATAGAATAAGCAAAGAACAAATGGAACAAGTGTCTTAATCTAACATGTTTCATTTTATTAAGCTTCTTCAGATAACCGTTTATAAGTCAATCAGTTAATTGGCATATGTAATACATGTTTAGGTGATCATGTCTCTTTTGATCCATGACTGACTAGGCAGAATATTTTTCCCCACTGTAGGTTGCCATTTTTTTCTGAAGTAGACTTGTTACCAAAACCAACCAAAGCTATAGAACCCAATCCGTTCTGCTATTTAACCCATAGCTGGAGGGAGAAGAAATTGATATATACCTTTCCCAAAGGTATCGTATGTAACTGAAGCCAGCGAATACTCTTGAATATCCATTGAACTTTTAAAACAACAAGACAGTTTACTGGAATGTTGATTGGGGCATGGCTCCATTGGTCAGATATGTGTCGTGTAATAAAGCAATTGATGTTCGTTGTAAATGTACGTGTATGTATGTATAGAAACACTTGCATGTTTCTAAGTATGTATGTATGTCATGTGTAATAAGCAATAGACATTTAATTTAAGTTCTATCATTTGCAGGATTTCATTCTATGTATGTATGTATACATGCAGAAAATTCAGGTATCTATTTTGTTTAAAAGCTCTACTGACCTGTTGTAAATGAGCATATAATAAGCAAGAGGAAAACGTCAAAGAGGCAGGGATGTTAGCACATCATGCAAGAGAAATTCTGGGTTAAGTAAAATGATGCTCCTGCAACAAGAAGATTGTGCGGTGCGGGAAAAGCCAAAAAAAATAAAAAACAAAACAACAAGATAATTAGCCAATGTTCAATGGTACATCATTGCAGATTTCTTTGCTAAGAAATGAGAAAAAGTAGCGAAAAGCAATTCAGGGAAACTGAATCAATAATAGCAACAACAATATATATATATATATATATATATATATATATATATATATATATATATATATATATATAATCAAGGCATTCAAGAAAAATACTGACGAAAATTTGCCCTTTTAATTGCTGAATTTACAATGTAATTCTTGTAAAATCTTAGAGAAAAACAGAAAGGAAAAGTTTAGTAATTTTTTCTATTTCATTTCTAATTCCACCTTTCAACTCTAAAATATCCAAATAATTCATAAAAATGGTCAAAAGTGACGCACAATAATTTTTTATGCATCTAATATTTATATGGCATTTATTATATATTATATGGCATTAATTAAATATTATATGGCATTGATTAAATATTATATAGCATTTGTGAAATATTATATGGCATTTATTAAATATTATATGGCATTTATTTAGGTACCTCCATTCATTTTTGATACCTAAGTTTTAAATTGAATTTTTTAAAAATAAAAATAGTTTTTTTGAAGTTTTAATTTTTAGCTTTAAATGAAAGCTAAAGAATTAGATTTACTATTTCTAGTAAGAAAAATACTCTGATATATTTCAAGTAGAAATTATATTCATTCAAATCTAAAAGTTTGAAAAAAAATATGATCCTTAATATATGTCTATGGAGATGTGCTGAAAAGTTTCTAGGCTTACCAACTTACTTAAAACTGGCCAAATAATGAAACCTCATAATTTCTCATTGGAAGGGTTTCTTGGATGAGCTGAGAACTTTTCAGCACTCCTTCATATCTATCTATCTATCTATCTATCTATCTATCTATCTATTTCAGGTTATACACGTATTGCCAAAATTAAGTTGTAATGAAATGATATAAATAATTTAAAATTACTTCACTATTTATAAAATAGGTTTAACTAAAAATTTAATATTATTATGGGACAAAGGTGGCAATTACATGTATTTATGTTTTATTTTAGCTGATACATTTGCATACACAATTCAGACAGTAAACGTATCAACAATTACGGGACAGGGTAGTAATTAGTTCTCTGTCCTATAATGGTTGTTACAGTTGCATACATATTTTGTACAGTAAATGTGTCAAAAATTATGGAAGAGCATTGTGTTTTTTATCAGCTTCTGCAAAATCTGACACTGGATTCAGGCAAGTTCTCTTCCTGATTAAAGGCATCAGTCCAATTAAATCATCTGGAATTGGTCAATCGAAAAAATGTCGTCCTCTATCAAGACAGTGCCAGATCTTATATCTTTTTGCAGACCCCACAAAAGTTGGTACAGTTTGGTATACTCACCTGATTTTGTACCATTGGTTTGCCACTCCTTATAAACCCTAAAGAATTATCTTAATCGAAAGAATTCACTTCTTGGAAAGTCTGTATAAGCCACTTCATTTAACCCAGTTCATCACTGAGAAAGATACTGAGTTCTGGAAGGATGGAATAAGGAAGTTGCCTCGTAAATGAAAGGAAGTAAAACAAAATAGTACATATGTGGCCAAAGACATCTACAGTACTGTGCAAAAGTATTAGGACAAGAACTATTTCATCTTTTATGAGGCATCAAAATAAAGTTTAAAATCACCCCAAAAGTATTAGGACAGGGGTGATTTTCCTAAAAACCTCACTGAAATTCAAATACAGGGTGAAAACCCAAGTAAATTGCTAATAAATATTGATTATTTAAAACCAGGTGTAAAAGAAATGTATTAAAAAGAAGTTATATTTAATTTTGCCTATTTTCTATTAAACAAGTTATTTTGAAACTACTCATTATTCTATTATCCTTGGATATGACTGACTTTTTTCTTATTCCCCGCTCTCGAATTGATAAATCTAATGTTACTTTGCAAGACACACTTTGGGAACAAATACAAGCTGCTTGGTAGGAGATACCATTAGATACATTGAAGAAGCTTGTGATGTCAATGCCTGACAGAATGAAGGTTGTGATCAAAGCAAAAAGCTATTATACTAAATATTAAATTTATTTTGTAACAAGTATTTTTTCTTGTTAAAGCATTTGTTAAGTAAATCAAATAAAATTACTTTAATTGAATTGTTTATTTTCTGTCAATATGCCTCATAAAAGATAAAATAGTTCTTGTCCTAATACTTTTGCACAATACTATATATATAAAACCATAAATATTGTCTTTGAATTTAATTTCAAACATGCCATATACTTTTCTTCTGACCCAATTTTATTTTCTTGTTTATAAGATAAATATCTCATAAATAATTTCGATGTTTTAATGATTTCTATGGGCATATTTTAATTGTTTTGAAAAGTTCATAAAATAAACAAATATTTTGTTCACATTCTATTTCGTTTGTAAAGCGATCAATGTACAAGTTTTTTTTTATAACAGAATTAGCACAAGCCAAATTTTCATGAACAACAACAAAAGCCAATTTGCATTCATCAAAAGGTGCAGCCATGCGGAACACATAAAAAAAGCATTGCTCTTTTAATAAAAACAGACAATAAGCAGCATGCTCATGCAATACATGTGTGTTATTCGTCGATACATCAACACTGTCTGAAAAGGAATATGATGGATTCTGATTAAATGGAACATTAGAAACAAGGAACAGCCACTTCGTAGGACGAAGAACAGAATTAACATTTTAAAACAGACGGTCCTTTTTTTCATTCACATCTATTTAAAAGGAAGGACCATTTGGTAAACATGGATAAAACAAACCTGCAATAAGATGAATTTCCCTTGACATTGCTATTATTATAACTACCTTCACTCCTCGTCATTTGCAATGATTAGAATTGGAGTAAAACAAGCATATGATACATCTTTTGTTTTTAAGAATTGAGTCACTGGTGCCCCTGCAACAGGTGTTTACTCATGCAACCAGACTGGCAACTGGGTCCCCACCCATTCACAGTTAGATCAACCAAATGCAGCTGACAATTCTATTCCATCAGCTTCTTTTCTCGCACTTCCCGCATGTGGAACTCTCTTTCATATTCTTGCTTTCCTGATGGCTACAACCTCCAGGAAATTAAATGCAATGTCAATACCCATCTATTAACCACTTGACTCTAGTTCTTTCTTCACCACCCTGTATATTCTTTCCTTTCTCTCTACCTTTGCAGCTGTCATCACACCTGTATTCCCATCCTTCTCTTGCTCCTTTCTCTGACAACCCCTGTAACTGGTTCGTCTTTTTCTTTACTCTCCTCCTATCTAATCTTTTTCTCTTATGTAGCCCCCTGCACATCAGTGGCATTACTGCCTTGCTTGGGGTGAAACGATTAAAATATATATATATATGTTTCACCAATGGGATGTGACTTCCCTCTGTCTGTTCTATAAATATTTTCATGGCTTCTGCTTGAACAAACTTAAGTCACTGGTGCCCCTCTCACAGGAATTTACTCGTGCAACCAGACTGGCAGCTGGGTCCCATCCATTCACAGTCAGTTCAACCAAAGGCAGCCGACAATTCTACTCCAGCATCTTGCTTGGGGTGAAATGATTAAAAAAAAGATAAAATATATAAAAAATTGTATAAATAAACAATCTAATAATTTTTTTTTATTTTTGAGAATTTACAACAAATGCTATTCATTTATTAGATTATTTACAAGAATAATTTTATATTTACGACATTCTAAAAAACAATACAATTAAAACTATTGCGATGCAATATTTATTACTTAACAATTTATAAAGTAATATATGCAAAACAAGTATTTATTCATAAATTTATAAACATTGGCTAAAATATGTGAACTGACAATAAGGACATTATTATTTACTATTTTATAAAGTTTGAATTGATTGGCAATTAGCTGATGTTTCACAAACCATTCAGAGTAAATAGAATAAATAGCATAAATGATAATAATAAATAATAATAATAATAATAATAAATAATAAATAGTATAAACTTTTTAAAAAAAATAAACATTGCCGAGGAGTGAAGGTAGTTAAAATAATAGTGGTGTCAAGGGAAAAACTGTCCTTTTGACACCCAATCTGATTGCAGGCAAATTTATCTATGTCTTCCAACCATTTATATAAACTGAAATGTATGATTCCTATGTGTTCCACTTATGTTGAATTCCCTGCTTTTAAACTTTTTTGCTAATTCAACATTTTTGTCTTGGTTTAAGATATGTCTTATTAAGCAATTATTTTTGTGGTGATATTATAACATAATTCAAACTAACACTTTAATAGATTTGAATTTCAGTTCACTTGATGTTCACGAGAATTAAATCTTGTAGAACTCTCTTCCGACTTCTTGCTTTCTGCTCAACTTTGATCTTCAAAGATGTAAATGCAATGTCAATCATTGTTCTCTGTCTCCTTGAATTTTGTTTTTTATTGTATTTTTTTTTAATAATGATTTTTCTCAAATATTTCACTATTAGTTAGTGGCTTTGTTGCCTTGTTTGAGGTGAAATGATTAAAAAAAATGAGTAAACCAATAAAATAAGATAAATAACATGAAAGGAAAACGTGAATAAATTTACCTTAGATATGTATTGAAAAGAGAACAATGAAAAACCATTGGAAAGTTCTGAGTCAATCATTATTCTCTGTCTCCTTGAATTTTGTTTTTTTATTGTATTTTTTTTTTAATAATGATTTTTCTCAAATATTTCACTATTAGTTAGTGGCTTTGTTGCCTTGTTTGAGGTGAAATGATTAAAAAAAATGAGTAAACCAATAAAATAAGATAAATAACATGAAAGGAAAACGTGAATAAATTTACCTTAGATATGTATTGAAAAGAGAACAATGAAAAACCATTGGAAAGTTCTGAGTCAATCATTATTCTCTGTCTCCTTGAATTTTGTTTTTTTATTGTATTTTTTTTTTAATAATGATTTTTCTCAAATATTTCACTATTAGTTAGTGGCTTTGTTGCCTTGTTTGAGGTGAAATGATTAAAAAAAATGAGTAAACCAATAAAATAAGATAAATAACATGAAAGGAAAACGTGAATAAATTTACCTTAGATATGTATTGAAAAGAGAACAATGAAAAACCATTGGAAAGTTCTGAGTCAATCATTATTCTCTGTCTCCTTGAATTTTGTTTTTTTATTGTATTTTTTTTTAATAATGATTTTTCTCAAATATTTCACTATTAGTTAGTGGCTTTGTTGCCTTGTTTGAGGTGAAATGATTAAAAAAAATGAGTAAACCAATAAAATAAGATAAATAACATGAAAGGAAAACGTGAATAAATTTACCTTAGATATGTATTGAAAAGAGAACAATGAAAAACCATTGGAAAGTTCTGAGTCATCTAATTATAGCAAATATTTATTGATTAGAGTACAATAATTATTCAGCCAGAAACCTTTTTTGTTAAATTCTATAAATGCATGAATATCTATCTATCTATCTATATATATATATATATATATATATATATAGTGTATCGAGGCAGCAGAAAATTTTCTAAACATATACTTTTAAATATAAGAGACAATGAATGTCTATTATCTATCTAATCCTGAGCCGTTCTAAACATCATATTTTGGCTTTAATTTCAGGTGAAAATAAAGACAAAAATTCTCCAACATTTGGATTTTTTTTATTAAGTTGGTTCTAAGATATTGAAGGCCATCTGCATTAAATTAAAACAATCCAGATTTAATAAAATCACGTTTAAGTAACATAACACATTACATTGCATTTAAATAAATGGTTCTGTTAACATTTTGGCCTATCACGTGGTGTTACGCCATAGAACTGCATTACAAATTTACAAACTGCGATTGCTATTTGGTAACTGTTATTATTGCTTAGCAAAGTTTTATGTCAACACAAGATAAAATCGTTTTTGATGGTGGATGGTTTTAAGTTAACATCCCTGTAACCTCTCTGAAGATGGCTCACATGAGCTGAAAGCTTAGAACCAACTTAATAAAAAAATATGATTAAACATAACACACATTCATTGTCTCTTACATTTAACAGTATATGTTTAGAAAATTATCTGCTGCTTCGATACACAATATATATAGATAGATAGATATTCATGCATTTAAAGAATTTGACAATAGCTAGAGAAGGAAAAGATGTATTATATTATTAGGTAGTAATTAGTGGAGGATCAGTTTATTACTTCATAAGAATATAAAACGGATCCCCCATTTTATGCCCAGTAGAAGCCTTAATCATGTTTTCAACTATTATATTCAGTCAGTCAGTTAAGTTCCATACATGATACACCCTTTGGGCGATCATGTCTTAAAAGAGACAGGACTGACTGGGCAGAAGATTATCCTGTAATAGGTTGCCATTACTCTCTGCGTTAGACTAGTTGTCAACCAAGGCTATAGAACCCAATCTGTCCTGTTATTTAACCCATAGCTAGAGGAGGAAGAGATGTATCATATTATTAAGTAGTAATTAGTGGGGAATCAGTTTATTACTTCATAACAATATAAAACTGATCCTCCATTTTATGTCCAGTAGAAGCCTTAGTCATGTTTTCAACTATTATATTCAGTCACACTTGGGTGATCATGTCTCAAATGAGAAATAATTGACTGGGCAGAAGATTTTCCCACAGTAGGTTACCATTGCTTTCTGTGGTAGACTGGTTGCCAGCCAAGGCTATAGAACCCAATCTGTCCTATTATTTAACACATAATTGGGTGGAAGAAATGAATTAATACTTTTCCCAAGGGGATTTGTGCATAAGTGAATGCCAGGAATTCAACTGGAATTTGAACTTGGCACCTTGATCTCACATTCCATTTCACCACAATGCACATACCTGCCATTCTGATACTCGCTCTTTAATTTAAAAAGTCCAGGTGCCATAGCTAATAGCTCATCTGAACAATTAGGATGAAAATATTTATAGAAAAGGCAAAGGGAGGCATCGTTATTGTGTTGGGAAATTTTCTGAAGCTGAGTTGCCAGGTCATGGCTGATAATATTGCTTATTCTTCTTTAAATTTTATCAAGGAGCTCTAGATAGTATGTGGCAGTAATATTCTGGAGCATGGATGAATGATAGACTTAAAGATTTCCAAGATAGATAGATAGACTCTGAAGAAAAATCATCTAGTATAGCTGAATGTTGGCTCAAGAAAGTGCAGTGAGTCACTCTGCTGGAGTTTAGCATCAGCCATGCTAATGGAAGGAAGAGAGGGTTCTCAGATGACTAATAGAAACCAGTTTAGCTTTGGATGTGTTAAAATTACCAAGAAGCAATTTAGAGGTCATGACCATAAATAAACTTAGCCAATTTATATACACACATTCTCCTATCACCCGACCAGCATAAATGAACATTCTGGAGGTGATGATTAAATATCCTAAACAAAAGAAGCTGGTAAACTGGTCCATGGCAATACAGAGTGAATATTCCTGTTTTTATCCGATTTTGTTTCTTTTGCCTTTTTGCAGATAGCAGTTAAGTGGAAGTCTGGAAAAATGGCATCTGATATGAAAGTGCGTATGAAGAAAAGTTTTATCCATTAACTTTTCTAGAGAAAAATTGTACCTGTTATTCAACAATACTTGCTGAATATTTAAAGATGCCAAACAGTAAATGTAAGTGTTGTGGATCCGGGTGAGGAACCACACAAAAATAATGGACATCAAAACAGATATTTGAGATAGAAAAATAGGTTATATTAAACTTAAATATACAAACTGAAACGCAGATTAGTAATCCAGTAATACGATTAGTAAGGAATATATATATACAAGTCTTGAAGTGAAGCCGTGTTGAAATCGTATATCCGTATAATATTATTCTGGCTGGGTGGAGCTACTATGACTACTGACACGGTATTCTCTGTGTAACTTCGATATAGTTCGGTAACTGATGGATCAGTCCAAATGTCTCTAATAGATCTCTACCTCTCTGACGTCTCTCTCTATGACAGGAGTATATGTATATTTAAGTCGAGTCCATTATCATAGAAAAAGGGGAGATCCTACAACAGTAAGCATAGTGAAACACTCGGTAATGTTTTACAGCAGTGGTAATAAATGTGGTTAAAAAAGTTGGTCATCATGGCTAGTGCAGAATTTTACGAGTGTGAGATGTGAGCCCTTGTTTATTGAATTTCAAAATGAACCCCTTATTTAGTTCATGGTAGGGAGGTAGATTGTTCTAATTCCACATACCATGCCCCTCAGTTTTAGTTAATTTGGTTTGATAAATTTCCAGGTTTTTGTTCTAACCACTGAGGCCAGGAAGAACTCACAGCTCTTTTTGTCAAGCCTCTTTTGGGATCAAGCAACAAACACTTTTATTCACAGGGATGAATGTGACAATAAAGTGGACAACAGTCTGAACGATATAAATGATGTAAATAGTTGCAATACCTCCTCTCAGAAATATAAGCAGGTATAATTTGTAAGCTCAACAGATTACAAAAATAATCATAAAAAAAGTAAGCAGGGTGAAGTTGAGGCTGTTGCTGGGGATATCTCGAGATATTGGACAGGGTGTGGCATGCTGGACTTGTCAACAAGTTCAAAGGTTATGTAATTTCTGGATAATGTTTTGATCTGATTTAATCTTTCTTCTCAAATTCTGAAATGAAAGTTATCTTGAATGGCCACTCTTCTACATCTATTTTTAATTAACTGAGATTTTTTTTATACAACTCACACAAAGCAATACTGTTGGTACTCTCACAGAACATCCTGTCATAACTGTGATTGTCACCAACCAGTTCTTAGTTTGTCCAACCAGTATGCCTTGCCAATATTTCATAAATAATAGACTATTCTGTTTTGATCATGTGGAAAGAAGGGAAAACACCACTTGGTTTCAGTGAGAATATGAAAGAAAGAAAGAAAGAAAGAAATGTAGATCAAAGTGTTTAACAGCTGTTTCAGTGACATGGAAAAAGTTATCAATTTCAAATCTTTTCATTTGTACCCACTTCTTAAAATAATGACCAGGATTCATATTTATGATTATTATTGCAATATTTAGTTAAAGTTGTTAAGCTCAAATATTTAATGATGTGACAGGAATTTCTATGGATATTCTAAAATTGTAGCTTATTCAGTTATTAATCTAAAAATTTAAGATTCATCGAAATAGGAAACTGAAATTTTCAAGGTTTCAAACTCGTTATAATCTTACGTACACACACATCTTGGTCTATTAGGTTGAGTCTTATATAATTTGCGTTTCTATTATCGTTTTTATCTGTCAAGAAGTAAAGTACAGTTAGATTTTCTTAAATTATATATTCACCATTGTTTGCAAGACATATTGCCACTTCTGGTTATCTTCCGAGTAAAATTCCATGGGTTTTGATGTGAAATATTTACAACAAACACCTCTTGAAGTTAGTTTTCATGAGGGAAAGTCTTCTTCATCATCATACAGTACTGTGCAAAAGTATTAGGACAAGATCTATTTTATCTTTTATGAGGCATATTGACAGAAAATAAACAATTTAATTAAAGTAATTTTATTTGATTTATTAAACAAATGCTTTAACAAGAAAAAGATATTGTTACAAAATAAATTTAATATTTAGTATAATAGCCTTTTCCTTTGAAATAATAAAATAATTGCGACAATTTACCAATCGCACCTAGTACACACACACACACACACACACACACACACATATATATATATATATATATATATATAGTACTAGGTAAAAGTATTAGGACAAGAACTATTTTATCTTTTATGAGGCATATTGATAGAAAATAAACAATTTAATTAAACTAATTTTATTTGATTTACTCAACAAATGCTTTAAAAAGAAAAAAATACTAGTTACAAAATAAATTTAATATTTAGTATAATAGCCTTTTGCTTTGATCACGGCCTTCATTCTGTCAGGCATTGACATCACAAGCTTCTTCAATGTATCTCATGAGATCTCCTGCCAAGCAGCTTGTATTTGTTCCTAAAGTGTGTCTTGCAAAGTAACATTAGATTTAACAATTCGAGAGGGGGAAATAAGCAAAAAGTCCGTCGTATCCAAGGATAATAGAATAATGAGTAGTTTCAAAATAACTTGTTTAATAGATAATTGGAAAAATTAAATATAACTTCTTTTTAATACATTTCTTTTACGCTTAGTTTTAAATAATCAATATTTATTAGCAATTTACTTGGCTTTTCGCCCTGTATTTGAATTTCAGTGAGGTTTTTAGGAAAATCACCCTTGTCCTTATACTTTTGCACACTACCGGTAGTGTGCAAAGGTTTTAGGACGGGGGTGATTTTAAACTTTATTTTGATGCCTCATAAAAGATAAAATAGTTCTTGTCCTAAAACTTTTGCGCAGTACTGTATATATACAAGGTGCGATTGGTAAATTGTCGCAATTATTTTGATGCCTCATAAAAGATAAAATAGTTCTTGTCCTAATACTTTTGCACAGTACTGTATATATACAAGGTGCGATTGGTAAATTGTCGCAATTATCTTGATGCCTCATAAAAGATAAAATAGTTCTTGTCCTAATACTTTTGCACAGTACTGTATATATACAAGGTGCGATTGGTAAATTGTCGCAATTATCTTGATGCCTCATAAAAGATAAAATAGTTCTTGTCCTAATACTTTTGCGCAGTACTGTATTTTGTTGTGAACAAGGTAATAATCAGAAAAGGTAGTAATTGGTTGATGAATATCATGGGTGAAGTAGATTTTTCCTGTTCGGCTTGCTGTATTCAACCTTGTGTTGCAATGCAGGAGAAAAAATATCAAAGGTTAATTATACTTAAATCTAACAGCCAATCTTGCTCACAGTGGGATGGCTGAAAGGATTTAATATACATTCCTAGGTTTTACTTCTGGAACACATATAAAAATAACCTATTTTTTAAAAACAGTTTTCAAACGACATTTCAAAATTAAAAGTACTTTTTAAGTTAATCATAATGTAAGTAATAATAAAATAACGATATATTAAAGACAAAAATTGTTGTAAGAGCAAAAAAATCAGCGGTCATTGCAAAACAGTAGAAAAATGCAAACATAAACAAGACAACATCAAAACAAATTTGCGATTGGAAAGGAATTCTTTAGAAGCTAATTGCATGTTGGCTGGTGCCAAGGACATTCATAGGACATGCCGATAAATCCTTAAGAAAGGATGTGAGTTGAGAATTCAGAGTTTTGCTGTGTGCATTTCAAAACAAGATGTTCTGTCCTCCAAATATAGATTTGTAAGAAGTGTAGCATCATGCATAGGAGTTTTCACAGTTGGCATGCTAGCTGCAGATGCATAGTGAGAAAAAAGTGTTTTTGTCCCCCTTAAGGGTTAAATTCATCTTTGTATATAAAATTTGCATTTATCGATAGATACTTAATTAAAGACCGCAGACAAATATGTTTTCAAATTTTTGCCTGTAACCACTTCTTGGAGCAAAATGTCTGGATTCAATTGGTAAAAGTATTGTTTGAACCTTTGGGATCTAATGCTTTCAATTATACTAGAGCCATTATTAAAATCCGAGGATGTTCTTATTTGTTTTATAAGCCATGTCCCTTTATGATTTGGGCTATGGTTCTCCTCAACTTCCAATGCTTTATAGCTGAGGAATTTCACTTCCCACAATTCGTATTTTGACTTGTCTCTGTCAAAATACAGTCGTAGACTGGGCCCATAACCTTTGTTGGCCATGTCCACCATAGTTTATGGATATAGAATACAGCGCAGTACGTAATCTGTTCAATGAAACAACGTCAAAGATTAACACTCACAAGTCAGACACTCTACTGAATCGGATTAGATCGCGAATACTCGGGAAAATATGGCCACCTATTATACACATTGCATTGAATATTTTGAGCCTTCTGATTGGTTAACCCTTCTATTGGTGAACAATAAAATGAGTTAGTCTATTGATGGCTCATAAGTATACATAACTACCCACCCCCTTTTTGGCCTTGTGCCATCATTGTATTCTTAATGCAATAAATATTGTATACATAGCTACCCACAAAAATATTAACAAACGCAATATTTGTAGAGCGAGTAAAACAGACCCTGACTAAATATGCAAAAGACTTATTCATCTTTTATGGTGATTTTCTAAGAGTAGCTTAAAATATGACACAAGGCCAAAAGTACTGAGCACCCAGTGAAAATCGTCCTCATTTGTCAGTCATAAGTTTTCTAGCAAGAACATTATACCAATTTGGTACCCAAGTGATATTCTAAGCATAACTTAGAAATGGCACAAGGCTGAAAATTGAACTCACAAATCAGCTTGTTAACCATTACCCCATGGTGAGGTGCCCAAATGATATTCTAAGTATAGCTTAGATGTGGCACAAGGCTGAATGTATGAGGCACACGGTGAGGATCAAACTTACTACTCAGTCATAATTGTCATAATTGATCTATTGTGTGAAGCTTACTAACCATACACTATGTCAAAGTGCTCCTTCTTCATCTTTTATGTGCTGTCTTTCAAGACATGATTGATCACAGCCCTCCACAACTTCCTATTCTTTATAGTTCTAAGCAATGTAGAGCAATAGATCATCACTAACTGTACAAAAATAATCTCTTATGTGCTGCGTTATAACCTGTTATGTTAAGATGATGGTGATCATGGACCTTCACAACTTCCTATCTTTTGTAGCACTAAGCAATGTTTATTTCATCAATATTCTTCCCAGTCTCTTTTCTTCTATCTATTTATACAAGCTTGTTAGTTTACTGTTTCCCTTGACCCTATTGCTTTCAATATGCCCCATGAGTGTCAAACTCTCCAAACCCATTTTTCTCATTATCTAAGAAATATCAACTACCTCTTTCTGGTTTCAAGTGTAAGTGTTCTTTTTGTAATGATTTTGCTTAAAACTTTCATGTTGTTTGCATGTTTGGTTCATAGTATCCTCAACATCTTTCTGTAGAGCACCATTTCTGTTGCTTCAAATCACCTCTTCAATTGTAAGAAAATTTATTCCAGCCCTGTTTTGTTTTGTTTCTAGCAGAATTTCTTTGCTTAGTTTGGGAAAAAATCTTTCATTATTCCAGTGTAGCTTTGGATTTTAGTGTAGATGCTTTTTAAAAATTTTAACTTTCTAAATTCTGTCATGCTGAATTTAAAAGGGGATGCTTTCTCAATCACTACAATCTAAGACTATTCAAGTCTATGGTTAACCATTATCTTTCCAATATCTAAACTTATATAATAAATGGAACTTTGTCTGTGTGTGTCTGTGTGTGTCCATTACCTATAGACTCTGAAACGGCTGGACCGATTTTCTTGAAAATTTACACAGTTGTACTATAAGCGTCTGTGAGTGTTCTTAGCTAGGTTTTGTGTCGAGGTACCCCCAATAAATATCAATAATTGAAAAAATCAGGTTATAGAAGGAGTGGTCCGATTTTAATCAAATTTGATACACTCATAGACAAAGACATAAGAAACAATATTTAGAAGTTTCAATGTTGCAGTTCTTACAATAGGGCAGAAAATAGATAATATATATATATATATATATATATATATATATATAAAAGGCAAGATGTTTGTGTGTGCGTCTGTTTTTCTGCTTGTATGGCTGTATTTTTTTCAGCCGTTTTATTTTAGTTTTTGCTTCGGGTTTGGCTCTAAGTATGTATAATTGTAGTTCTTAGTCTCAGCCATGATACCATTTACTCAGAGGACTTATTTAGCCTTCAAAATTCAGTTTACGACGAAAAAAACTTATTTGATATTGATACCAGGAAATCAAAATTTGACTTACATCCATTCATTTTTCTTTCAGTCTACGGTTTCGCTTTAACTGGAAACAACTATTGCTTTTTAGTCTTTCATGTCAACGTCCAAATTGTCTGAGCTTCAAGACCATGGATTAGTTTTAAAGCTTTCATTACACCCGGGCAACGTCGGGCTATCCTGCTAGTATTCACATAAACAGTGCCTCTTACTTTGTAAATCACTATCCTTCTTAGTAGAACCGACTTTGAAAAGATGCTTTCCCGATCTTAATAATCTTAACCTATTCAAGTTTCGGCTTAACTGTTATCTTCTCCGCATATCCACATAAAGTGTGCGTCTTACTCTATAAATGTTTAGAAAAAAAATGCATTAGCTCCAAAGCATTTGAACAATGATTACACCCAATGAATCCATATATGAGATTTATTTTTTTTATATAGATAAGAGAAATTAATTTTAAAAAAATCCTTGCCTAGGGTCTTTAATCAAACATGTGTTAATGAATAGCTGCTACCTAAATATGTTTATTGAAATCTAGGTTTGTGGATAGAAAATATAGTGAGTTGGTCTGAAAGGATTTTAATTTGCTCTCAAAAAGGAGACAATATATGAAAATGAATGCAAAAATGGTACTATTGTTGACAAATCGGGAGAAAGATTTTTTGGTCGTACAATTCTTATTTCTCATCATAAAAGGAAAAAATTTTGTCTGATACAAATGTGCAATCAGAAAGATACAAAAAAAGAAAAAGTTGCTGGAAAGAAAAAGAATAAGAGTGTCCAAGTGCTTGTGAGTAACAAATTTTTTTCCCATCCTACAACCTGTTTCCTCACAGATAAAAAAAAAATAGCAAGCCTCTCGTTGCTCTATCACTATTTTCTCTGAAGATAAATTTTTCACAAATTTAAAGTATAGTTGAATTTATATCTGTTTTGTATGCAAGGGGACAGCAAGCCTTCTGGCTTGATATTCCCTTTCATACAAAACACAACTCTAACGCCCACCTCCAAATCTAAAGTTAACCTTTGACCTTTGATAATCTATACGTGGTATTAAATGATTATTTCTGATAATAATAAATGAGAGAGACTGTTAAGGGAGGACAAGACAAACTTCAAGTTCAGCGGGTGTCTGTGTGGTGTATGTTAACGTTCCAAGGTATTACTGCCAACTCTGGTTGCCATCTTTTTCTCACTGTCTCACAATGGATCATCCGATTTACTCTCGATCATATCAACCCTAATACTGATTTGCTATATTTATAGGGCAAGTGTGCTTTTTTCTATAAGTATTTTCATGGTAATTGTTTGCATGAGCTTTACACTATGGTACCCAAACTTTATGAATTTAAGTGCAGTACTAGACCAACAATGAGGTCTCATTAAGTTACAGTTGAGAAGGCTAGATGTAAAAGTAAGTCCTATGCTAACAGTTTCTTCTCTCACTTGTGGAACTCTTTTCTGGCTTCTTGCTTTCCACTCAACTTTGATCTTCAAAAATTTAAATACAATGTCAATCATTATCCTCTGTCTTCTTAATTCCTGTTCTTTTATTGTTCTCTCTCCTTAATTATGTTTTCTTCTTCTCATATTATTATAAGTCCTATGCTAACAGTTTCTTCTCTCCCTTGTGGAACTCTCTTCCGGCTTCTTGCTTTCCACTCAACTTTGATCTTCAAAAATTTAAATGCAATGTCAATCGTTATCCTCTGTCTTCTTAATTCCTGTTCTTTTATTGTTCTCTCTCCTTAATTATGTTTTCTTCTTCTCATATTATTATAAGTCCTATGCTAACAGTTTCTTCTCTCGTTTGTGGAACTCTCTTCCGGCTTCTTGCTTTCCACTCAACTTTGATCTTCAAAAATTTAAATGCAATGTCAATCGTTATCCTCTGTCTTCTTAATTCCTGTTCTTTTATTGTTCTCTCTCCTTAATTATGTTTTCTTCTTCTCATATTATTATAAGTCCTATGCTAACAGTTTCTTCTCTCCCTTGTGGAACTCTCTTCCGGCTTCTTGCTTTCCACTCAACTTTGATCTTCAAAAATTTAAATGCAATGTCAATCGCTACCCTCTGTCTTCTTAATTCCTGTTCTTTTATTGTTCTCTCTCCTTAATTATGTTTTCTTCTTCTCATATTATTATAAGTCCTATGCTAACAGTTTCTTCTCTCGTTTGTGGAACTCTCTTCCGGCTTCTTGCTTTCCACTCAACTTTGATCTTCAAAAATTTAAATGCAATGTCAATCGTTATCCTCTGTCTTCTTGGTTCACTATTTTGTTTTCCTTGTTCTTATTACTACTTTCAATTATGTTTCTTTATTTCACGTGACAGGGTCTTTCTTTGCTGATTTACCTCTCTTCTGGCTTCTTGCTTTCCACTCAACTTTGATCTTCAAAAATTTAAATGCAATGTCAATCGTTATCCTCTGTCTTCTTAATTCCTGTTCTTTTATTGTTCTCTCTCCTTAATTATGTTTTCTTCTTCTCATATTATTATAAGTCCTATGCTAACAGTTTCTTCTCTCCCTTGTGGAACTCTCTTTTGGCTTCTTAAGTCAGATGTTATTTTTCAACAAGACAATGCTTCTGCTGAGATTGCAGATACCAACAAAATATGTGTCTGAGGGTAAATAACTCAGACACATTTTTCTACTGATCAGAGTTGAGATTTGAACCACAGAGAGAATATTTAGTCTGACATTAAACACAAACTAATTGGTAAATGTTTTCCAATAACTTATCAATTGTTTAAAACTATCAACATTGAAATAAACCAATATCAACTCTTATTTCCATGAAAAGTTCTTCAGAAATATACTCATGATATTTAAAAAATTAAATGTAAAATTTGTCCCATAATAAATCATTTTTTCTATTTGTTTAATGTTTGCTTATTTCTTGACCAATCATTTGGTATTTAACATTTTTTTATTTCTCGACCAATCATCTAGTATTTAACATTTTCTTATTTCTTGATAAATCTTTTGGTATTTAATATTTTCCTTTTTCCCCAGCCAATCATTTGGTGTTTAATATTCTCAGCCAATCCTTTTATCTTACAAAATTTGCTTGTTTATTTCTTAATGTATTTTTTAAAAATTAATTCGATTTTTAAAGGATTTTAGCGCATTACATATGAATTTTAGCCATTGCAATTTTATGACCTAACAGTTAATGAAAGCCAGCAATACATATCTAACACAGTTTCACTGAAAACGATGAATATTTTAATTTATCAATGTCTAAGCTTCATTAAAATAATCCACAGTTGATCTGCTCCTGGGATATAAAATAAACTTATAAAAAGCGATTGAAAATAAATATATTGTAAAGAACTGATGTTCTTAAGTTCTTAAGCTCACCTGGGGACCTCAAGTGAACCTCTCCTGGGGACCTCAAGTGGGCCTCAAGTGGGTCCCAAGTGTACCTTAAGTGGACCTCAAGTGAACCTCAAGTGTACTTCAAGTGGGCCTCAAGTGGACCTCAAGTGGACCTTAAGTGGGCCTCCAGTGGGTCTCAAGTGTACCTTGTGAACCTCAAGTAGACCTCAAGTGTACCTTAAGTGGGCCTCCAGTGGGTCTCAAGTGTACCTTAAGTGGACCTCAAGTTAACCTCAAGTGTACCTCAAGTGGGCCTCAAGTGAACCTCAATGAACCTCACCTGGGGACCTCAAGTGAACCTCTCCTGGGGACCTCAAGTGGGCCTCAAGTGGGTCCCAAGTGTACCTTAAGTGAACCTCAAGTGAACCTCAAGTGTACTTCAAGTGGGCCTCAAGTGGACCTCAAGTGGACCTTAAGTGGGCCTCCAGTGGGTCTCAAGTGTACCTTGTGAACCTCAAGTAAACCTCAAGTGTACCTTAAGTGGGCCTCCAGTGGGTCTCAAGTGTACCTTAAGTGGACCTCAAGTTGACCTCAAGTGTACCTCAAGTGGGCCTCAAGTGAACCTCAATGAACCTCACCTGGGAACCTCAAGTGGGAACCTCAAGTGGACCTAAAGTGGGCCACAAGTAGACCTCACCTGGGTAGCTCAAGTGGATCTCAAGTAGACCTTGTACATATGATCATTCCTAAAAATGCTGAAAAAAATGGTCACTTAAATTCATCTTTATATATAAAATTTGCATTTATCGATAGATACTTAATTAATGACTCCTGCAACTTCTTTTTCACACTTCCCGCCTGTGGAACTTGCTTCCTTATTTCCTGATGGCTACAATTTAAATGCAAGGTCAGTACTCATCTCTTAACCACTTGATCCTAGTTCTTTCCACACCGCCATGTATATCCTTTCCTTTCTCTCCATCTTTGCAACTGTCATCACACGTGTATTCCCATCCTTCTCTTACTGGTTTCTAACTGCTTCGCCCTTCTCTTCACTCTCCTCTAATCTTTTTACTCTTATGTAGCCCCCTGCACATCAGTGGCGTTACTGCCTTGCTCGGGGTGATATGATTAAAAAAAAGACCACAGACAAATATGTTTTGAAATTTTTGCCTGTCACCCCTTCTTGGAGCAAAATGTCTGGATTCAATTGGTAAAAGTATGGTTTGAACCTTTGGGATCTAATGCTTTCAATTATACTAGAGCCATTATTAAAATCTGAGGATGTTTTTACTTGTTTTATAAGCCAGGTCCCTTTATGATTTGGGCTATGGTTCTCCTCAACTTCCAATGCTTTATAGCTTAATGCAATATTTGTAGAGCAAGTAAAACAAACCCTGACTAAATGTGCAAATTCATCTTTTATGGTGATTTCCTAAGTGTAGCTTAAAGTGTGACACAAGGCCAAAGCACTGAGTACCAAGTGAGGACCGAACTCACTAGTCAGTCGTAATTTTTCTAGCGAGAACATTATATGAATTTGGTGCCCAAATGTTATTCTAAGCATATTAACTGACTCTTCTACCTTTACAAGAAACAGTTCAGGATGAAAAAGAAGCATTGCTGCCATATATGGACAGGAGCTACATAGTCTTCCCTTTCGAGTTGATAGAGTTCAAGAGCATCACTGCTTCCTTGTGGGTGATGAGTTATCTTTCACCCCAAAACACTCTTCTTTATGTGTTCAAGTCTAGAGTTAACCGTTTTCTTCCCCACATATCCTCATAAATGGTGCCTATCATCTCTTACACTGTCACTCTCTACCCTGAGAGGCTCTTGGGCCTTGTACAGAATGGAACATTATTGTAAAAAATAACTGAAATCTTGAGATGAGGAATTATCATTGTATGTTAATTTATTTGGACGGTTATTCTCATCTTGACAGTTTTTATTCACAATGTTACGACCACCATTCTATTGGGCTTTCTTCAGGAGTTTCTTGTATTTAGACTTAGTAATGTTACTCCTTATTTCTCGTGAATAAAAATGTAGAGGCAAAATAGGTGACATCTTATTTTTGTGATGTTCCTCTGAGTCATAAGATAATGATTTTAACATTTATTTTTTTGCTCATTTATTGTTTCTTAGTGACATCAATAAACAAATATTAGGTTGTCCCAAAAGTTCGTAAACAGTTGCAAAAAATTGAAATTTTACTTGCCAAGTAATCTACGGTTACCAGAAAACACGTGCAAAAAATTGAAATTTTACTCGCAAAAACAACAAAAATTATTGCTCAAAATAAAGACCATCATTTTCCAAGACTTTCTGCCATCGATCTGCAAGCTTTCAGATCTGGTCAAAGTACCATTCAGCCGGCTTCGAATCAAAGAATTCTTGACATGCTTCCTCAACTTCATCAAATGAGTCAAATCGACGGCCCTTCAGAAAGTGTTGCATTGAGTGGAAAAGGTTGTAATCTGACGGAGCACAGTCAGGACTGTAGGCTGGATGTGGCAGAACCTCAACACCATCCAGCTCTTCAAACTTGTTTTTGGTCTTCCTGGCGGTGTGTGGCTTGGCATTGTCCTGCTGCATCAAAGCGCGCTTTCGGTTTATCAAAGCCAGGTACTTTTGCTTCAACTTTTTGTAGACCCGCTCAAGTTGCTGACAGTAAAGTTTGTTACTGATGGCATGACCATTCGGAACCTACTCAAAATGCACAATTCCTTCAAAGTTCCACCAAACGCAGAACATGACTTTCTTGCCGATCTTGTTTTGCAACTGACGGTGTCTCTTGCCCTTTCTGAACCCATCACTTGTCTCGATTTTGCTGGACCAGATAGACCCATTTCGAAAGTGTTTACAAACTTTTGGGACAACCTAATAATTTAAGTTGTTTTATTATATTTGTGAAAAGACATCTTGTAACTGTTATTTCATCTTTTCTCATTTGTTATATTGATGTCATTTCAATTGAATTTCATATCTGTATTCTATTTCATGTTCAATTCAATTTCATGCCTGTGTTCAATTTCATGTTTAATTAAATTTCGTGCCTACATATACAGGGTGCAATTGATACATTGTTGTCTAAATTACTCAAAAAATATCTTGGAATACTAAAGAGTAAAATTTATTCAATACAATTGCCACTGGCTTCAACCATGGCCTCCAAACAACTTTGGAATCTCCTGCAACTCTTCTGTACAGTCTACTTGTTTAAGTTGGTGAATAACATTGCCATCACTAGTGATCACTACAAACACCATGATGTTGACTGGGTATACCATCCAACTCTTTCTGAATCCTCTGCACTGTCGACAAAGTGACACCCAAACACCCTGAAATTGTTTGTTTTTGATTTTGTTGACTGCACAACAAAATAGTCAAGTCAATTGAGAAAAACAGCCCCATGATGCAATTCACACCACCAAAGATTTACAAATGGCCAACTGTAATGTGTTATATTCAAACCCAAAGCTTCAATATGAACATTTCAGAGCGTTTTTGGATCAATCAGAGAATTCAGAAAGAGTTGAATGAGATATAGAGTACTGTGCAAAAGTATTAGGACAAGAACTATTTTATCTTTTCTGAGGCATATTGACAGAAAATAAACATTTTAATTAATTTTATTTGATTTATTCAACAAATGCTTTATCAAGAAAAAAATACTTGTTACAAAATAAAATTAATATTTAGTATAATAGCCTTTCGCTTTGAAATAATAAAATAATTGCGACAATTTACCAATCGCACCTAGTATATGTAGGCATATATCAAAAAAGATAAAATAGTTCTTGTCCTAATACTTTTGCACAGTACTATATATATATATATATATATATATATATATATATATATATATATTATGCATTACTCTTTAGCAATGAATATATACATTATGCATTACTCTTCAGCAATGAATTGAGTTCTTTCGTATGTGTACACTGCTTATATATAACATGCTAAAATTTTGCTTCTCTGATTCCATATGCTTATGGCTTCAGGTTTAGCGACTCTGACTGATACCAAATCGGTCGAGTTTCAATCCCAGCCAGAAGCAAGTCACAGTGATGAAGTGTGATACAGCAAAACAGGCTTGTATATGGATGACGAATATATATATATATATATATATATATATATATATATATATATAATATATCGTACCTTTTACGCACAGCAGCTCTGGTGTTTTTATTATAAACACTTATAAAAAAATTACTATAAATATTAGTTTACTAATTATTGAACACTTTTCAAAAAAGTAAATTACTAAGAACAGTGGACTTCTAACCCAATTGTTTGTACTACTCCTAATATATATATATATATATATATTAGTTTATAATAATAATATTTATTAATAAATTATAACATTGATATGTTAGAATATCACTACAAAAGTATAACCACATCACTTGATAAGACACAAAAAGTGTCGAAACAAAATAGCTACTTTTGTAGTGATATTCTAACATATCAATGTTATAATTTATTAATAAATATTATTATTATTATTAGCTCTACTTTGTATTGAGCACTTTTTTAAAAATAGTTTTTCTTTGGATGGGGAATATTATTCCACCCATACTTGGATATATATTAGTTTATAATAATTCCTCATTTTAATAGCTCAGATATTTTGACTACAACAACCAAGATGAGGATACTAGTCCAAGTAAATTGGCTTATAATATTATGATAGTTTCTCATTGCAAAATTTAAAATAGGGATTTTCGTTTGAAATTATCCTAAGGACAATCAAAATCTTCTTGATAAATTATATCTGTTGTTTGATCTGAATTCAGCATTCGTTGATACTTGTTCAGTGAAGAATATTGCTTGCATTGAGCAAATGAATGTATTCATGGTGAAGTCTAAGACGAAGTAAAGTGTTTTGAATATGAAAAGATAGACAAAAGTGCAAGAAAAATGGTGAAAAGATACGAAATAAGAAAGAATTCCCAGTTTGTCTAAAATTTTTTTTTTTAATCATATCACCCCGAGCAAGGCGGTAACGCCACTGTTGTGCAGGGGGCTACGTAAGAGTGAAAAGATTGGAAAAGAGAAAGCTGGAAACCACATCCTAAACAGGGAACAAGGGATGAGCCTCTATACCTGTTCAATAGACGTGGGTGGAGTGTGAACCGGGCGATAGTTTAGTCTATCTACTCCAATCGAAAAAAAAAAAGAAAAGAGTAAAAAGATTGGAAAAGAGAAAACTGGAAACCACATCCTAAACAGGGAACAAGGGATGAACTTCTACACCTGTTCAATAGACGTGGGTGGAGTGTGAACCGGGCGATAGGTTAATCTATCTACTCCAATTGGAAAAAAAAAAGAAAAGAGTAAAAAGATTGGAAAAGAGAAAGCCGGAAACCACATCCTAAACAGGGAACAAGGGATGAACTTCTACACCTGTTCAATAGACGTGGGTGGAGTGTGAACCGGGCGATAGTTTAGTCTATCTACTCCAATCGAAAAAAAAAAAAGAAAAGAGTAAAAAGATTGGAAAAGAGAAAGCCGGAAACCACATCCTAAACAGGGAACAAGGGATGAGCCTCTTCACCTGTTCAATAGACGTGGGTGGAGTGTGAACCGGGCGATAGTTTAATCTCAAACAGAGTGAGGTAAGAAGTCATGGAAACTGAACGAATAAATTTGTATCAGATAAAATATATAAATACATAAAAATCAACCTTGACCAACAACACTATTGCAAGTCGAAATTATGGTTCGGTCAATATGAAGTATTCCAAAACACCGTGATAATTTCAGAATCGAACAAAAAGAGGCTAGATATGAAATGAGAATACATATATATATATGTGTCTATATTTATATAGAGGAGAGAGAGAGAGAGATAGTGGTTAAAGAAAATGGCAGCTTTTTATTGACGTATTTTGTTCTAGTTGAATGCTGTCATTCATACCAAAATTATAGCATCAACACATTCAATGGAAAATATCAATTCAAACTTACCTTGAAACTTCCCGCAGTCTAGAGCAAATAAAAATTTGGAATTCAGTGTTTGTTTCTACTTCTGAGATGAGATAGTGTTTACATCCTTTACGTTGTTCAGACTGTTGCCATCATCTTTATTACTATTGTTACGACGTTGCGGCTGTTGTACACTTCGACCCTCTTCAGGTGCTAGGAATTTCAATCACTGGGGGATATCATTCTCATTCTATGTGCGATGCCACTTCCCGTAGTCATGTAGTTATCTCCCTTTGACTCGTTAAGTGGTGAACAAATAACTTAATGAGTTAAGTTAAATGGAGATAACTACATGACTATTTTTGTTGTTTTTGCGAGTAAAATTTAAATTTTTTGCAAGTGTTTATGAACTTTTGGGACAACCTATGAGAATGATATACCCCAGTGAGCAAAATAAAGTGTTCAGTTTAAAATTCCTAGTGCCTGAAGAAGGCTAGAGCATACAATGGCCGAAACATTGTAAACATGGCAATAAAGATGAGAACAACAGTCTGAACAATGTGAATAATGTAAATTTGGAATTGATACACATATTTTTTTATTCAAATGTCTTCTCAACATTTGACACACACACAAAAAGAACGTCTTAGCCAGAGAGAAGGAGCGATGTTCATCATTGTTGGAAGTTTGAAAAAAACATGAAAAAGTTTGGGTCAGATGGATAGGGGTAAATTAATATTTGTCTTTCTCATTAAATTAACTTTTCCGATGTGTTTATTAATCCCACATTAAACTTTTGGACAATCAGTTTTAATATTTAACTTAATAGTACTAGGATCCTTGGGATTATTAACCAAATTTTCTTCTGTATTTATTGTTGCTATATATATATATATATATATATATATATATATATATATATATATAGTCATCTGCAGACAGATCTGTTTTGCTGTATCACAGCTCATCAGTACAGTTAAACAGCCGATTGCATTTTACCCAGGATTGAAACCCGACCGAATTGGTGTCAGTCAGTGATTCTACCTCTGAGCTATAGGCGCTCGGAAGAAGAAGGCAGACATTTTAGCGTGTATATTATCATTATACACGCCCAATAGCTGAGAATGTTCTAATTCATTGCTGAATGAACGATGCGTAGATGCCAGAGTAGCTACAGTTTTTCAAAGTCTACCATTCTTCCAGAGTGCTCAATCAGGGTGTGAGAGCGTATATATATATATATATATATACTGTGCATTTCGGCAGTAATCTCTCTTTTATGCAAGTTTCATTAAAAATGACAAAGTGTTTTTGTTAAGTTTTTATATAATTTTTCACATGATCTTATAATTTTATTCTTTTCAGGATGTAAATTATGTAAAAATTGTCTGAATGTTTTATTTATCCATGCACTTTCAGCTATATTTTTAGCCATTATCAAAGATGAATTTTATTTTATTTTGACTGAATATATGGTATGAGTATGAGTTTTGTTTAATAGCATATCAACACCTCTGTGGGTTATTTAATGACAAAAAGGTGGGGTTTTAAGTTATTCGTTTTTTAATGTTCGGTTATAATGAAAAGGTTGATTTAGTCAGATTTTAATTATTTTTTTGTTTTTTTGTTTTTTATTTTAGAAAGCTGAAAATGTTATCTTGTTTTGTATTCAAAAATGATTTGCTGAGAATAATTTTTTCCTTCAAAAATGTTTTTATAGTAATAATTTTTTTTTCAAAAATATATTGTCGGTAATATTTTTCCTTCCAAAATGTATATTTTTCTATAAAAGTCTATTCTTATGTATATATTTCTATAAAAGTGTATTTCTATACATTCATATTGTTTTAACTCCAGTTTTGGGGTGGGAGTAACTATTTGCCCATAGCTGGGACCCTAACAGGTGCTACCACTCCGGCTCAGGGTGGACTTGGGAACAACAGCAATTAAGAGGTGGTTCCATGCTCCTCACAACCTCTCAATCAGATGTCTTGCTGCTGGATGCAGTTTACTGTCATGCCCAGGACCGCTGAATAAATCAAATGTTTGTGTGTATATATATATATATATATATATATATAGATGTATAAATAATTCTTTCTTTTTTTAGCCCTTTTTTATACATGAATGAAGCTATTATATTTGTCTTATTGATGAGTATATTACTAATAGAGTTTGATAGATGTATTTAAATGGGATATAAATGAGCTATGGTCCGAGCAATGCAACATAAGTCATCTTGTTAAATAAGTTATGGTTTTCAAGACATGACTGGTTAGGCAGAAGATTTTCCCACATTAGGTTGCCATTACTTTCTGCGGTAGACTGGTTGCCAACCAAGGCTATAGAGCTCAATCTACCCTGCTATTTAAACCATAGCTAGTGAAAAAAGAAACGGATTGTATTATATTTTTAAATTAACAAGTACTTAGTGAGGGATAAGTTTATTACTTCATAACAATATAAAAACGATCCCCCACTTTATGCCCAGTAGAAAATTTATGTTTCTAACTATTATATTCAGTCAGTCAGTTAAGTGTCATATGTGATTAATGCTTGGGTGATCATGTCTTGAAAGAGACCTGACTGACTGGGCAAAAGATTTTCATGCAGTAGGTTGCCATTGCTTTCTGTGGTAGACTGGTTGCCAACCAAGGCTATAGAACTCAATCTGTCCTGCTACTTAATTCATTGCTGGAGGGAGAAGTGATAGATTCATACGTTTTCCAAGGGTATTTGTGCGTAAGTAAATGCAAGGAATTCAACTGGAATTTGAAATTGGCTCTCCGGTTTCTCATCCCGAGCTGATATCCAATGCACCACAATGCACGGATCAGGTTAGTCTCCCTGAAAGCAAAACACTGCGTCTACTCGGCTTAACTCTCACAACAGACCTCAAGTAGAATGACTATATAGAATCCATAGCTAAATCCGCTGCTAAGAAGGTCAGTTCTTTGTGTAGCGTCAGGAAGTTTTTTTGGCCTGAAACAATCCTGCACATATATAAATCTACCATCTGCCCGTGCATTGAATACTGCTGCCATATCTGGTCGTGTGTTCCTGCTATTTATCTAGGTGTCCTTGACAAAATACAACGGAGAATCTGTAATGTGAGAAATCCCGGCTTGGTAGCACAGATACAGTCACTTTCTCACCAACGTAATGTGACTTCCTTGTGTCTCTTCTACAAATACTTTCATGGCTTCTGCTCCAATGAACTTAGCTTACTGGTGCCTCCTCTATATAAATTTACTCGAGCTACAAGATTAGCAACTAGGTTCCACCCATTTACTGTGAAACCAATAAATTGGAAACGCAAATTCTACTCCAACAGCTTCTTTTCTCACACTTTCCATCTGTGAAATTCCCTTCCATTTACTTTCTTCCCTGACAACTACAATCTTCAAGAATTTAAATGTAAAGTCAATATTCATCTCCTATCTCACTAACTTGCATCCTCCCTCTCTCTTGCTCCTTTTTCCGTTCACTTCACTCTCATCAGTATTCTCATCCTTCTCTTACCCACTTCCTGACACCCCCTATAACCTGTCACTCTTTCTCATAACTTTCTTCCTATATAACCCCCTGCAAAAAAATGGCAGTAAAATTCCTTGCTTGGGGCGATATGATTATAAAACAAAAATCCTACGATTTTTTATTTTTTCTTTCTCTCATTCTTTTTCTCTTTTTTTTTCACTCTCTTTTTCTTTCTTTCTTTATCCTCTCTCTCTCATGCACCTTTCTCCGTCTACTCCGCTCTCATCAGTATTCTCATCCTTCTCTTACCCACTTCCTGACACCTCCTATAACCTGTCACTCTTTCTCATAACTTTTATCCTATATAACCCCCTGCACAACAGTGGCAGTAAAATGCCTTGCTTGGGTCGATATGATTATAAAAAAAAATATTTTATACTATCATAATGTGGATATAAAATGGGTGGTGGTCAATTCTACATTACAATCAATATATAAACTGATCCCTCACTTTATGGTCACAGTCATCCTTCTCTTATCCACTTCCTGACACCCCCTATAACCTGTCACTCTTTCTCATAACTTTCTTCTGATGTAACCCCCAGCACAACAGTGGCAGTAAAATGCCTTGTTTGGGGCAATATGATTATAAAAAAAAATTTCTATACTATTATAAATTGGATATAAAGCAGGGGATCAATTCTACATTTCAATCAATATATATATTGATCCCCCAATTTATAGCCACAGTAATCCTTCTCTTACCCATTTCCTGACACCCTCTATAACCTGTCACTCTTTCTCATAACTTTTATCCTATGTCACCCCATGCACAACAGTGGCAGTAAAATGCCTTGCTTGGGGCAATATGATTATAAAAAAAAATTCTGTACTATTATTATGTGGATATAAAGTGGGTGATCAATTCTACATTACAATCAATATATATATATATATATATATATATATATATATATATATACTGATCCCCTAATTTATGGCCACAGTAATCCTTCTCTTACCCACTTCTTGACACCCTGCATAACCTGTCACTCTTTCTCATAACTCCTATCCTATGTCACCCCATGCACAACAGTGGCAGTACAATGCCTTGCTTGGGGCAATATGATTACAAAAGAAATTCTATACTATTATTATGTGGATATAAAGTGGGTGATCAATTCTACATTACAATCAATATATATATATATATATATATATATATATATATATATATATATATATATACTGATCCCCCAATTTATGGCAACAGTAATCCTTCTCTTACCCACTTCTTGACACCCTGCATAACCTGTCACTCTTTCTCATAACTCCTATCCTATGTCACCCCATGCACAACAGTGGCAGTACAATGCCTTGTTTGGGTCAATATGGTTATAAAAAAACGCACATCACATCATATGAAACAATTTTTTAAACATATAAGAATATAAGAAAGCATATTTAAAAACTTAGCAACCTTAAAATAAAACTAACAACTTTAAAGATAAACTGAAAAGATAATAAACAGTTTTATATTAACTGATGAGACTTTTTCTAAAGTATAATTTTGAAGCATTTGTCACTAATCAAATGTATTCAGAAAAAATGATTTGAAAATTGCTTCTTCCGTAAAAACTTTACCAAGTGAATTTAAAATTTTGTCAAAATTAATGATTATAGGGAACCAGGTTCTTCAGATAGGAAAGCAGGAAATATATTATTTTTTCTTTTTACCGCAAATGTTCTTTGTTGCTTTTCTGATTACTGCTTGTCTTCGTAATGAATTTAAACAATATTTAATTTTGAAAGACATTGGATAACAAATACTGAGCGGAAATTGTTTCGTTCTGCTTTTCGTAGTCCTTGTATTTAGAGGGATACAGAGTTTTCCAGTGGCAGATATGTCAATTATAATCATACTCTGATATTTAAAACTGCTTCATACTTATATATATATATATGGTTAAATAAAATAAAGACAAGAGGAAAACTGCATTTTAAATCGCCTACACGTTTCGGCCTGTGATGGACTTTATCAAGGTGAAAAGACGAAATGAGCTTTATTCTAAATTACGTATCTATAAACAAACAATGTTGTTAACCACAAAGACGCTCACAAATCATTTCAAAAGAACATAATATTTTAGTTTTTAGAATTTCTTCATGTGTAGTGTAAAGTCACAAGATATTAAAATGAAGGGAATTTGACCGTTTTCTTTGAGAACTGTTTATTTCGTGTGTAAGTCTGTTTTAGAATTTCTTATATATATATATATATATATATATATATATATATATATATTATATTTTATTTTTTATTTAGAGAAATTATGTACATGTTCTAAAGTATAATGTATAATAAATATTCACAGCTCTATATAGTATATCATATATCGAGCATTGTTTTAAATTAGTGTTTTGGACTTTGAAAGAATTCTTCATTCTGTATTCACTCGGATATATATATATATATATATATATATATATATATATATATATATATATATATATATATATATATGCCTTTCATATGAGGTATCTACGTACCCTCCTCAATATCAAATGGCACCATCAAATTCAAATTCCAGACTCAGAAGTGCTGAAACGTACCAAGTGTGACAGCATTCATACCATACTTCTGCGCTCTCAACTTCGGTATACACACCGCATGGAGGACAGCTGACTTCTAGAGAGGCTTATCCATGGTGAACTCTCCACAGAGAAATGTTCTCTTGGCCGGCCAAAGTTGAGGTACAAAGACAGCTTAAAGGAGGCCCTCAAGTGCTGTGACATCCCATACTCCTCCTGGGAATCCACTGCTGAAGATAGAGCTGCCTGGAGATCCCAAGTGAAATCTGGAGTTGAAAAATTTGAAGAGGGTCACATCAGGGCCCTCAGAGAGAGGCGCCAGAAAAGGAAGGAGCACAAAAGCTACATTTACCAGATTGGGTCTGTCTCCTACATCCCCTGATCCTGCTGCAACAAGCTCTTCTGTGCAAAGATTGCCTTATCAGCCACCTCTGCACCCACCCAAATCCTTAGTGACCAGAAGTCATGGTCTTCTTTGGCTGCGAAGGACAAACATCATCATCATATATATATATATATATAGGTAAATAACTAACCTAGAAAGCCAACAATACCTACCAAGGTTTCACCAAATTGGATCTTTGGGGAAAGTTGGAGCCAACTTTCCCTGAAGATCCAGTTTGGCGAAACCTTGGTAGGTTCGTTGGCTTTCTAGGTTAGTTATTTACTTTGTTTGCTCTACTTGCGTATTGAGCGCTTTTTGTTTTAGGTTACTCATCTCAGGTCTTTTTCTTTGGGTTGCGTACTTTGACTGATGTTCAAGTGCTTAGCTCGTTCTTTTATTATTACCATTTTTTCCTTCCGCGTATGTACTCAGAGGGGTTTTCGAAATGACTATAACGAGAGGTTTACATTTACATTTATATATATATATATGTTAATCATAAATCCGAAAACAATGGCTTGGAGGTAAATCCGAAAGGATCCTATTAATAATAAATATTTACACTAATCCAGGACTCAGTGTAAGAAATGTTTTTGTATTTTCTTACTCTTAATTTCGTTTTGTTACACACACACATAAACACACACATAAATTGATTTGATACTGTTCACTTCCTCATACTCTGCACTTTTATTCCCAACTGGGATAATAAATATTTTTCCCTTAAAATTTGATGCACTGGTTGAGTCTTGTTGTGTTATTTTGCATCTAAAATGACTTGTTATTGGTACTAACTAGGTATTTGCATTTGACACAAAAACAATTTAGTAGGGAATAAAATGTTCATGCCTTAAGTCCCATGCCCCTTTAAAGTCTCTATTTGAGACGAGGATAACTCGTATTAAAAAAGGCAAATAATAATAGTAATAATACAGCATATTCCTATATTGGGCACTTTTTTTAAATCTTATTTTTTGTATTTTAGATTTCACCCCACTATGGTTTTAACAGCTGAAGAATGTGTATTTTTCATTGAACACATATTTTGAGGGCTTACGGCCTATCACGTTGAAGACCCTGGTTCTCGCTCGATCACCAAAGTTAAGCAACGTTGAGCCTGGTCAGTACTTAGATGGGTGACCACTTGGGAATACCAGGTGCTTTAAGCGTATAGTGACGGATGTGCGTTGTGGTGCAGTGGATATCGGCTCGGAAAGAGAAATCGGTGAGCCAAGTTCGAATTCCAGTTGAATACCCTGCATTCACTTAAGCACTGGTACCCTTGGGAAAGGTATTAATCCGTCCCTTCCCTCCAGTTATGGGTTAAATAACAAGGGCAGGAACTTCAGTTGGCTCTTCCTGATGCTCAGTATTAATTTCCTTTTCGTTTCCATCCTTTCTAAAACCTCATCATTGCTCACTAGCTCGATCCATGATATCTGCAGCATCCTTCTGTAGAACCACATTTCAATTGCATCAAGTTTTTCCTTCATTTTCAATGATATTGTCCAACATTCAATGCCATATTGAAGAACTGACATCACATAGCAATCCAGTATTTTCTTCTTTGTTTCTAGTGAAAGTTTCATGTCTTTTAATACTTTATTCAAAAATGCAAGTTAGAAAGTTCATCTCATTGACTTTTTTTTTTTTTTTTTAATCATATCACCCCAAGCAAGGCGGTAACACCACTGATGTGCAGGGGGCTACATAAAAGTGAGAAGATTAGAAAAGAGAAAACCGGAAACCACATCCTAAACAGGAAACAAGGGATGAGCCTCTTCACCTGTTCAATAGACGTGGGTGGAGTGTGAACCGGGCGATAGTTTAATTTATCTACTCCAATTGAAAAAAAAAACAGTGAGAATTTTAGAAAAGAGAAAAACCGGAAACCGCATCCTAAACAGGAAACAGGGGATGAGCCTCTTCACCTGTTCAATAGACGTGGGTGGAGTGTGAACCGGGCGATAGTTTAGTTTATCTACTCCAATTGAAAAAAAAAAAGCAGTGAGAATTTTAGAAAAGAGAAAAACCGGAAACCGCATCCTAAACAGGAAACAAGGGATGAGCCTCTTCACCTGTTCAATAGACGTGGGTGGAGTGTGAACCGGGCTGTAATGAAATGAACATTAGTCATCTTCCAGTGAGGAAGAGAGAAAATCGAGTTGGGGGACAAGATCAAATTTAAAATTTGATTCAGTGGTTAAGTCTTGTTTTTTGATTTGCGCCTATTATGACTTGTTATTGCTACAATTTAGGTTTTTGTGTCTGACACAAGAACTTAGATTTTGTAGGGAAAAGAAATTATATTTAAGCCAAAAATTTACTTTTTCTTCTTTTGTCTTCTCTCATTGATTTTTCTTGGCTAATTAAGAACTGATTACACTTCGAGAAAGCTTCCCAAACTCCCCTCCAAGAGATTAATCACAAGTACAATCCATAAATTTTTCCATAGGCAACACACACTGCTACAAAATCATGGATCCACTACTAATAAAGGGAAAACATTGGCAGTTGATCAATATAAGCAGAAAGAAAAAATACGATAGAAACTCTTAGCAAATAAGCAACCACACGATATCAAAAGCTAGAAGGTTACACCCCCAGACAAGAAAATTCTAAAACAATTGGGTTTATGGATGGGATATGATTAGAGTAATTTTTCTCTAAGTAGTTTTGTTTGTTTATTAACAGAACGTCCTGGTTTAATCAGTCGATCAACAGAGATCTGGCACATGGAAATAAGTGATTCCATCAGTAGGGTCTGAATTATGGGAAACTAGCAGTATAGCCCGGTGTTGCTCGGGTGTAATGAAAGCTTTAAAACTAAACCATGATCCTAGAGCTCCGACTCAGCCTAACGAATATTTGTGTGAAGTTTGGTGAGAATCGGATAAAAATTATGGATTTGTATGAAGGACATACAGACAGATAAACAGACACACACACACACACAAACATCTTGCCATATATATATATATATATATATATATATATATATATATATATATATATTATCAATTTTCTGCACTATTGTAAGAACTGCAACCTTGAAACTTCTGAATATTGTTTCTTATGTCTTTGTCTATGAGTGTATCAAATTTGATTAAAATCGGACCAATCCTTCTATAACCCGATTTTTTCAATTATCGATTTTCGATATTTATCGGAGGTACCTCAACACAAAACCTAGCTAAGAACACTCGCAGACACTTATAGTACATCTGTGTAAATTTTTAAGAAAATTGGTTCAGCCGTTTTGGAGTCTATAGGTAACGGACGGACACACACACACACACACACACACACACACACACACACACATGCACACACACAAAGTTCCATTTCTAAACAAGTTTAGATTTTGGTCAATTTAATTTGTAAAAGAAAACATAGACATTTTTGCAATTTTGTTAGAAAAAAATTATGACTTGCATCAATTTTAATATGGAAAAGTAAATGTAAAAAATGTTATTTGTTCTAATAAGAAAATTAAAAAAAAAGAAATTGCAGCTATTTTAGTAAAAAAAAAAAAGAAGAAAAAAAAGAAATTTTTACGTATTTTAGTTGAATTACCCTTTCTCTCCCACTTGAGAAGAGAGATGCGACACAAGGTCTTTTTTAATGTGGGGAACCTGAGCACGTATGCCCAGGTACTGGTCAAAGTATTAACTATCCACCGTGGTGGATAAGTTCAAAACTGGTCTAAACTGGTCTTAAACTTGTCTTGGTCATTTTGGACCCCAGCCGGAAGGCTGGAAAACTTTAAGAAAACTGAATACATGGTCATCAGCAAAAGGTGCAACCCAAAATGCCAGGTGGGGGATACCAGAATCAAACAAGTACAAAAATTTAAATACCTAGGAAGTGTTCTAACAGGAGATGGAAAGTGCGACACTGAGATCCGAAGTCAAATTGGCATGGCAAAGGACGCATTCCAGAAGCTGAGTAAAGTCCTAACACACAAGAAAATTTCACTAGAAACAAAAAAAGGGTGCTGGATTGCTATGTGATGTCAGTTCTTCAATACGGCAGTGAATGCTGGACAATATCATCAAAAATGAGGACAAAACTTGAAGCAGCGGAAATGTGGTTCTACAGAACGATGCTGCGGATATTGTGGACTGAGCATGCAAGTCATGATGAGGTGTCGGAAAGAATGGCAACAAAAAGGAAATTAATACTGAGCATCAAGAAGAGACAACTGAAGTTTCTGGGACACGTAATGAGGACGGAGAGCTTGGAGAACCTGATACTGACTAGCCAGATAGAAGGAAAAAGAGACAGAGAAAAGCAGCGGATAACATATTTGCAGGGCCTGATCAGGTGGATGATGGAACAGGGGTTGCGAGGTGTAACAGTAGCAAACGTACTAAGAGCCACAAGGGATAGGGAGACATGGAGAACCATGATCGCCTACGTCCTGAACCATGATCGCCTACGTCCATAGAAGAAGAAGAAGGGATTTAGTTTAGTAAAAGGAAAGACTGCGTTTTAATGGGAAAATGAAAAAGGAATTTGTATTTTAATATTAAATAGCGCAGAAAAATTTTCTCTTGTGTTTCCCAAATAATCTGGCATTATCAGAACAACAATTTTTTTTTAGGAAACAAATAGACATTATAAAAATGATTTTATGTAAAAGATTTATTTTTTTTTCTTTCCGGTCCTGGGTATGACGGTAAACTGCAACTGGCAGTAAGGCTTCTGATTGGGAGGTTGTGAGGAGCATGGAACCACCTCTTAATTGCTGTTGTTCCCAGGCCCACCTTGACCCGGAGTGGTAGCACCTGTTAGGGTCCCAGCTATGAGCAAATAGTTAACCCCCAAACCGAGGTCAAAATGCTATGAAAGTATTTACCAACAAAACTTTTTTCAATGAAAAATATTAACAACAAAACATTTTTGAAGGAAAAATGTTACCAACAAAAATATGTGAGGGAAAAAAAAATTACCAGCAATACATCTGACTCTCAATGAAACCCACTTTATAAAGAAAGTATATTTCTATTCATACAAATCTATTGTAAAAATCTCGTCGGCATTAAATGACCCATTGAGGTTGATATGCCATAAAACAAACAAAACCAAACCAATTAAACATTTTTTAAATTTCAAATTTTAAAGTAGGTCCTAATAGGTTTGACGTGCAAAACGTTAGGAATTTAATATAATATGCATTATGTAGTGTAATGTTGCTAAGTTGCTTACTACTTTCGTATTCGACTAACTGTCAGCTACCATCGTCCAACAACGGCTGATCCCCGTTCCTCTTACTACTCCTACTTAAATTAGGTGGTAAAGTCTATTCACTATAGAATCAGTGTGTTTCACCATAACACTTTTAATTTTTAACATTTAACTTCATCATTTCTTAGACTTTGTTCTGCACATTTACAAAAACAAATGTGAAGTGATGGATCAGTCATTTAAGTGTCATACATGATACACGCTTAAGCAATCATATCTCAAAAGAGATATGACTGACTGGGCAATTAACAGAGTAGGTTGCACTACTTTCTGTGGTAGACAAGTTGCCAAACGAGACTACAGAACACAATCTGTCCTGCTATTTAATCCATAGATAGAGGAGAAATGACTGATTAATACCTTTCCCAAGGTTATTTGTGTGTAAATGAATGCAATAAATTCAAATGGAATTTGAACTTGGCTCTTGAATTTCTCATTCCAAACCAATATCCACTGCACTACAGCGTGCATCTTGAAGTAATGGGTACTGTTCATTTTAGCATCCCATAGCATACAGTTGGGATAATGGACGGAAAAACAACATTCTCTACCAATTTTTCTAAGAAATGAGACTAAAAATAATTTTTTGTAAAACAGAAACTAGAACCTGAAATTGGCATGGCCCGCACCCTCAATCTATCATAAAAGTCACAATATCCAAGTATTTCATATTCTGACCAGCACAACGTGGTTTCCTTGTGTCTCTTCTACAAATACTTTCATGGATTCTGCTCCAATGAACTTAACTCACTGGTACCCACCATACATGAATTTGAGCCACAAGATTAGCAACTAGGTCCCACCCTTTTACTGTGAAACCAATAAAATATAAATGCAAATTCTACTCCAGCAGCTTCTTCTCTCGCACTTCACGCCTGTGGAATTCCCTTCCATTTACTTGCTTCCCCAACAGCTACAATCTCCAAGAATTTAAATGTAAAGTCAATTGTCATCTCTTATCTCACTAACCTGCATCCTCACTCTCTCATGCTCCTTTCTCCGTCCACTTCACTCTCATCAGTATTCTCATCCTTCTCTTACCCTCTTCCTGACACCCCCTTAACCTGTCACTCTTTCTCATAACTTACCCCCTACGTAACCCCCAGCAAAACAGTGGCAGTAAAATGCCTTGCTTGGGGTGACACAATTATAAAAAAATAAAAAATAAAAGACTTATAAAATATCCCAAAATAGAAAAGCTGTCCTTATACCAAAAAAATCACCTTATTTATTGAATGACCCTCATAGAAGTCCTTATACCGAAAAATTCACCTTATTTATTGAATGACCCTCGTAGAAGTCCTTATACCAAATAATTCACCTTATTTATTGAATGACCCTCGTAGAAGTCCTTATACTGAAAAATTCACCTTATTTACTGAATGACCCTCGTAGAAGTCCTTATACCGAAAAATTCACCTTATTTATTGAATGACCCTCGTAGAAGTCCTTATACCGAAAAATTCACCTTATTTATTGAATGACCCTCGTAGAAGTCCTTATACCGAAAAATTCACCTTATTTATTGAATGACCCTCGTAGAAGTCCTTATACTGAAAAATTCACCTTATTTATTGAATGACCCTCGTAGAAGTTCTTATACCAAAAAATTCACCTTATTTATTGAATGACCCTCGTAGAAGTTCTTATACCAAAAAATTCACCTTATTTATTGAATGACCCTCGTTGAAGTCCTTATACTGAAAAATTCACCTTATTTATTGAATGACCCTCGTAGAAGTTCTTATACCAAAAAATTCACCTTATTTATTGAATGACCCTCGTAGAAGTTCTTATACCAAAAAATTCACCTTATTTATTGAATGACCCTCGTAGAAGTTCTTATACCAAAAAATTCACCTTATTTATTGAATGACCCTCGTAGAAGTTCTTATACCAAAAAATTCACCTTATTTATTGAATGACCCTCGTAGAAGTCCTTATACTGAAAAATTCACCTTATTTATTGAATGACCCTCGTAGAAGTTCTTATACCAAAAAATTCACCTTATTTATTGAATGACCCTCGTAGAAGTTCTTATACCAAAAAATTCACCTTATTTATTGAATGACCCTCGTTGAAGTCCTTATACTGAAAAATTCACCTTATTTATTGAATGACCCTCGTAGAAGTTCTTATACCAAAAAATTCACCTTATTTATTGAATGACCCTCGTTGAAGTCCTTATACTGAAAAATTCACCTTATTTATTGAATGACCCTCGTAGAAGTTCTTATACCAAAAAATTCACCTTATTTATTGAATGACCCTCGTAGAAGTTCTTATACCAAAAAATTCACCTTATTTATTGAATGACCCTCGTAGAATTCCTTATACCAAAAAATTCACCTTATTTATTGAATGACCCTCGTAGAAGTTCTTATACCAAAAAATTCACCTTATTTATTGAATGACCCTCGTTGAAGTCCTTATACTGAAAAATTCACCTTATTTATTGAATGACCCTCGTTGAAGTCCTTATACCGAAAAATTCACCTTATTTATTGAATGACCCTCATAGAAGTCCTTATACCGAAAAATTCACCTTATTTATTGAATGACCCTCATAGAAGTCCTTATACCGAAAAATTCACCTTATTTATTGAATGACCCTCATAGAAGTCCTTATACCGAAAAATTCACCTTGTTTATTGAATGACCCTCGTAGAAGTCCTTATACCGAAAAATTCACCTTATTTATTGAATGACCCTCGTAGAAGTCCTTATACCGAAAAATTCACCTTATTTATTGAATGACCCTCATAGAAGTGATAAATTCTATGAGGGTCATTCAATAAACAAAATATATGTAAAATATTTAAAAATAGAAGAGAGGATCTTCCTGACAAACCTAACAAATCAAAACAATATATTATTTTACCCTCCAACTCTATCTCAGCTACAAATGAAAAGAATTTATCTAACCTCAATATAAAATTTATCACAATTAAGTAGGTTGGATGACTGCTAGGTCAAAGGCGACCCAAAGTCTTACTTTTTTTTTGCTGCTTTCTCAGAAAACATTCTTATAATCCCAAAACATGTTTCCACCTTAAATAGCCCTAAAAAAGGTCGCTAAGCCATAAAAAAAACAATCTGTTCATCCTTACAGAAACTTTATTCAATAACACTGCTTTGCTGCTTTCTTAAAAAATATTCTTATAATCCCAAAACATGTTTCCACCTTCAGTCAGTTAAGTGCCATACATGATACATGCTTTGGGCGATCATGTCTTGAAAGAGACATGACTGACTGGGCAGAAGATTATCCCACAGTAGGTTGCCATTGCTTTCTGTGGTAGACTGGTTGCCAGCCAAGGCTATAGAACCCAATCTGTCCTGTTATTTAACCCATAACTAGAGGGGGAAGAGATGTATTATATTATTAAGTAGTAATTAGTGGCAGATCAATTTATTACTTCATAACAATGTGAAACTGATCCCCCACTTTATGCCCAGTAGAAGCCTTAATCATGTTTTCAACAATTATATTCAGTCAGTCAGTTAAGTACCATACGTGATACACACTTTGGGCGATCATGTCTCAAAAGAGACATGACTGACTGGACAGAAGATTATCCCGCAGTAAGTTGCCATTGCTTTCTGTGGTAAACTGGTCGCCAGCCAAGGCTATAGAACCCAATCTGTCCTGTTATTTAACCCATAACTGGAAGGAAGAGATGGATTAATACTTTTCCCAAGGGTATTTGTGTGTAAGTGAATGCAAGGAATTCAACTGGAATTCGAACTTGGCACCTCGGTGTCGCATTCTGAGTCGATACCCACTACACCACAATGCTAAATAGCCTTAAAAAGGTCAATAAGCCATAAAAACAATGTATACACCCTAACAGAAACTTTATTCAATAACACTCTACATTGAGTAGCTCTTGTATTCGGTGAATGATACTATTTTTTTAAAAAAATCACCCATTTACTGCCTCCTACTATCCTTCTTTTTTTTTATGGGGCAAACTGAAGAAAACCAGTTAAGAGCCATAGGAGAGAGAAAGTTGTGGAGAGCCATATCCTGAAGGGATTCGGTACACACAAAGAAGTATATGTAGGATATGCTGCATGACATTAGGATCTCTATTACAAAATATCACTTTTACCCATTTTTTTTTAATTCGTACGAGGGGAGGTAGTATCAGAACTGTGATTGGGTTTATATTATTTTTCACTTGAAGAAAGAGCCGCTGAATGTCGGGGGATGTTTTGGGGTTAATGACAACTCTTTTGCTGCAACATATTCATTGGGATTACTTTCGTTTTACATAATCACTTTCTTACTGCATGAATTGTCACTTGGGTAGCTGTGTTGCTTTCATCCATTAGATGATGAACTGGTAATTTTAATCCGAATACAAATAACCTTAACCCATTCCAACCCAGTGTCCTCAGGTTTTAGAACATTAAATTCATTTACAAATCACAAGAATTTTTCTTCCAACCAGACAATATTTGGAAGGTAATTTTATTGATGAATCAATATATCCTCACTACCTATATATAACTAGCAGTATAGCCTGGCGTTGCTTGGGTGTAATGAAAGCTTTAGAACTAATCCATGGTCCTGGAGCTCAGACTCAGCCTAAAGAAGATTTGTGTGAAGTTTGGTGAGAATCGCATAAAAATTGCGGATTTGTATAAAGGACATACAGACAGATAAACAGACACATACACACAAACTTCTTACCTTTCATATATATATATATATATATATATATATATATATATATATATATTATCAATTTTCTGCACTATTGTAAGAACTGCAACCTTGAAATTTCTGAATATCATTTCTTATGTCTTTGTCTATGAGTGTATCAAATTTGATTAAAATCGGACCACTTCTTCTATAACCCGATTTTTTCGATTATCGATTTTTGATATTTATTGGGGGTACTTCGACACAAAACCTAGCGAAGAACACTCACAGACGTTTTGGAGTCTATAGGTAATGAACACACACACACACACACACACACACACACACACACACACACACACACACACACACATACACACACACAGACAAAGTTCCATTTATAAATAAGTTTACATTAGATTTAGATTAGATAACGGTTTTATATAATGATTTACACCCATTATTTTTACACTGGGTTAAAATGGGTTGATAGCTGTCGTTGTCCAATTTCAAAAGTCTGATACTGTTTTTCATCGCCAAAATGCTCCAAATATCAAAATGATAGGCATAGTTTTTCTGTGCATTTTATATAAATATTTTAATGGCAACTGTCTAGTATTCTCAAGCAGTTCCTCACCTATGTACTGACCAGGCTTGGTGTTGCTTAACTTTAGTGTTTGTACAGAAACTGGAGTTTCAACTTGTTGTAGCCATAAGCTGCCTGTCTATTTGTATAACTTCATCAAATAGGTGACTTGCTTTCTTGTTTTCAAGCTGTTAAATTCTACAACCTTTTCTTTCTAAGTTATAGTATTTAAATGGTATTGTGCTAACATAAATTGTGCTACAGTGGGTCGTTATTCTCTGATGAAATCAGATCAGCACAGTTGAAACATGAGAATCATTTTTCTAATTGAAGATTTTTTAATTTTCTTTTTTTCTTGGATAATACTCCAAGATTATCAGGAGGTCAGGTTTCAATATGTATTAGGTGTTTTCTTCGTTTTTGTATTGTTTAATGTTTCTCGATTAACATTTTTAATTCACTGACTCAGGGATCTTGCTTTACATTTGAAAACTTGTAACCAGAGAGCATTTAGATCCTTTATCAGATCCACCTTGGTCTAATATAAAGGAGAGAGAGAGAGAGAGAGAGAGAGAGAGAGAGAGAGAGAGAGAGATTTCTGTTATGTCATTTGAAGAGCCCATTATAAGGCCATGGCTGATTTTATTATCAAAAGTGTCTACTACATTTTGCTGACAAAAAGAAGTTTTACACACACACACACACACCATCATCATCACATTTAATATCAGTTTCTCTGCTAGCATGGGTTGGATGGGGTTTTCTTGATGGCTCGTCATTGAACTATCTTGAAAAGCCTGGAGCAAGTTTTACAGCTGTTTGCCCTTACTAACACCAACCAGTTTAGAAGATTGTAAGCTCAGTGCTTTTGTCAAGACACTATCTCTAGGAAGATTACCTACCAAGGTTAGAAATCCAATATATATATATATATATATATATATAGACAGTATTGTGCAAAAGTATGAGGACAAGAATTATTTTATCTTTTTATGAAGCATCAAAATAAAGTTTAAAATCACACCTGTCCTAACATTTTGCACACTACCAGTAGTGTGCAAAAGTATTAGGACAGGGGTCATTTTTCTAAAAACCTCACTGAAATTCAAATACAGGATGAAAAGCCAAGTAAATTGCTAATAAATATTGATTATTTAAAACTAAGCGTAAAAGAAATGTATTAAAAAGAAGTTATATTTAATTTTTCCTATTTTCTATTAAACAAGTTATTTTGAAACTCCTCATTATTCTATTATCCTTGGATATGACTGACTTTTTTTCTTATTCCCCCCTATCGAATTGATAAATCTAATGTTACTTCGCAAGACACATTTTGGGAACAAATACAAGCTACTTGGCAGGAGATACCATTAGAAACATTGAAGAAGCTTGTGATGTCAATGCCTGACAGAGTGAAGGCTGTGATCAAAGCAAAAGCCTATTATACTAAATATTAAATTTATTTTGTAAAAAGTATTTTTTCTTGTTAAAGCATTTGCTGAGTAAATCAAATAAAATTACTTTAATTAAATTGGTTATTTTTTGTCAGTATGTCTCATAAAAGATAAAACTGTTCTTGTCTTAATACTTTTGCACAGTACTGTATATATATATATATATATATATATTATTTTATTTTTTAGAGAAAAAGAAAAAATATATATATATAAATAAATATACATATTATCCTATGTCTATAGCACAACTCGGTGATTCATGCATTATGCAATCATCCGATGTATATTTCAAACTGACATAGACATAGGATAATATGTATATTTATTAATATATATATATATATATATACTAGCAGTATAGCCCAGCGTTGTTCGGGTGTAATGAAAGCTTTAAAACTAATCCATGGTCCTGGAGCTCAGATTTTTTGGACACTGGCACAAAAGACTAAAAAGCAATAGCTGTTTCCAGTTAAAGCAAAACCGTAGACTGAAAGAAAAATGAATGGATCTAAGTCAAATTTTGATTTCCTGGTATCGATATCAAATAAGTTTTTTCATCGTAAACTGAATTTTGAAGGCTAAATAAGTCCTCTGAGTAAATGGTATCATGGCTGAGACTAAGAACTACAATTATACCTACTTAGAGCCAAACCCGAAGCAAAAACTAAAATAAAAGAGCTAAAAAATACAGACATACAGACAGATAAACAGACACACACACAAACATCTTGCCTTATATATATATATATATATATATATATATTATCGATTTTCTGCACTATTGTAAGAACTGCAACCTTGAAACTTCTGAATATTGTTTCTTATGTTTTTGTCTATGAGTGTATCAAATTTGATTAAAATCGGACTACTCCTTCTATAACCCGATTTTTTTTATTATCAATTTTCGATATTTATCGGGGATACCTCGACACAAAACCTAGCTAAGAATACTCGCAGACGCTTATAGTACAACTGTGTAAATTTTTAAGAAAATCGGTTCAGCAGTTTCGGAGTCTATAGGTAACGGACACACACACACACACACACACACACACACACAGACAAAGTTCCATTTGTAAATAAGTTTAGATTAGATTTAGATTTATGTATATATACATATATAAAAGTCTGCCTTCTTCTACCGAATGCTCATAGTGCAGAGGTAGAATCATTGACTGACACCAATTCGGTCAGGTTTCAATCCTGGGTAAAAAAGCAATCGGAGTCTAACCGTATTGATGAGCTGTGATACAGTGAAACAGATCTTTCTGCAGATGACTATAGTATATATATATATAATACAGCTTTATTCATACACTGAACTCTGTTTTATAAACACCTGAATAATAATACTATTCATTTGTGCACCCTCCTCATATGCATATTCATTAATTTATGTCACTATATATAAATATATGCATATATGAAAATAAATTAGAATAACTTACAAAACCATTGGTGATAATTCATTTTGGGAATATTTTTAAAAAATATATTTATATCCTCACACCAAAAATATCTTACAAAAATGAATGGCTTAGACAGAAGGAATAGTGGGGGGAGGGGAAGAAGGGAAACATTTTATTGATGGTAAAGGGGGTCAGATATACAATGTTAATTTTTAAACGATGGTGTCTTTTTTAGTTTCCGTGAGTGATAGAGTGAAAGAATGTAAGTAGGGGTAAGGAATACTTTTCAAGGAATATTCTGGAGTAAATTTATCATTGTGAAAAGGAAACTTATATTTAACACCAGGAAAAGACAGCTGAAGTTTCTGGGACATGTAATGAGGAAGGAGGGCTTGGAGAATCTAATATTCACAGGATGGATAGAGGGAAAATGAGACAGGGGAAAGCAATGTGAGATGTACTTGATAGCCTTGAGCAAGTGGATGTCAAAGCAGGGTTAGGGAGTGGAAAAATATTAAGAGGAGCAAGGGATAGAGGCAAGAGGAAGCCCATGATTGACTTTGTTCTGAAAGGTCATGGCGCAGAAAGAAGATATGTGGCTGTGTGTGTTTGTGAGTTTGTGATAGAATAAACAGTTTTGACAAATGGAACTTTGTGTGTGTGTATTTGTGTGTGTGTGTGTGTCCGTTACATATAAACTCCAAAACGGCTGAACCGATTTTCTTAAAAAATAACATATTTGAAGGACCTAATCAGTTGGATGATGAAACGAGGGTTGCATGGGGTAACAGAAGAAAGCGTGCTAAAAGCCACCAGGGATAGGGAGACGTGGAAGGCCATGATCGCCTACGTCCTGAAGGGACAGGCCACATAGAAGAAGAGTATATATGCAAACTGTTTATAACAAATTATATTGTGGGTATAAAATGGGGGATAATATATATAAACTGATCCCTCATTTTGTGGCCATGACATTTATATTCTAGATTTATGGGTTTGAGCTAGTGGATGGCAGAGTGGGGTTGGGCGGTTTAACAGGAGAAGGCATGCTAAGAGCCACCAGGGATAGGGAGACATGGAGGGCTATGATCGCTTATGTCTTGAAGGGACAGGGCACATAGAAAAAGAAGAAGTGAGCATACCATAAAATACCTTTAAGGTTCGTACAACCATTATGAAAATGTTATAATTCTTCTAGTTTAAAAAATTGCACATTCAAAAATTCCCATTATGTAAGCTTTCAAAAAAATAACTGTTACGGGAGCATTTAAAAAAAATGGTAAAATTAGTTATTGCAAATCGCCTGAAGACACCACCCATGGTAGAAACCTAGGTCGTGTAATAACTCGTTTACAAATGGAGAATATTCAAAAGTTCTAGAATATAATTGTAGTGAACACTTTTTAATACAACTGTGTACTGGTCTAATTTTATTATGACCAAAAACTAAGTAATTAAACTATCAATACATATATATATATATGCATGACTCTTCAGAAATGAATTGAGTTCTTTTGGTGACTGGCATGTGTATACACTGCTTATATACAACACGTTAAAATTTCCCTTCTCTGATTCCATGCGTCGATGGCTTAGGGAGTAGCGACTCCGACTGACACCAAATCAGTTGAGTTTTGATCCCGGCCAGAAGCAAGTGGATGTGTCTAGCCACACTGAGGAGCTGTGATACAGCAAAACAGGCTTGTATGTGGATGACTAATATATCCGTAGAGTGAAACCGTGGTCGACGTTTGGCTCACTTTTAGATTTAGTTTATTGTATTTTTGTTCTACTTTCGTACTTTCGTATTGAGCTCTTTTCTGTTAAGGTTTTCGTCTTGGGGTTTTTTTTCTTTCAAACAAGCTCTTGACTTATTGTTATTGGGCTTTGTGTGTTTCTTTTTTTATTCCCCTTTAACCCACTTGGTTGTCCTCGTTGGGTTGTTGACGACTTACGTTACTGATTTGTTAGCGTTAGTTTTTTCTGACTTTGGTCTTGATTAGTGCTACTGTATTGTTGGTATGTATAGTAATATATATATATATATATATATATATATATATATATATTACTACACATACCAACAATACTTTACACTCTCACACCCTGATTGAGCACTCTGGAAGAGTAGGAGGCTTTGTAAACAGTAGCGTCCCTGGCATATATGCATCGCTCATTTGATAATGAATTGGAGCACTCTAGCTATTGGGCGTGTTTATACGTGCTAAAAAGCCTGCCTTCTTCTACCGGACGCTTGTGGCCTAGGGGTAGAACCGCCAGCTGACACTGATTCGGTTGGGTTTCAATCCTGAGTTAGGAAGCGAACAGAGTCTAAGCCGTACTGATGAGCTGTAATACAGCGAAACAGATCTGTCTGCGAATGACTATAGTATATCTATCTATCTATCTATATATATATATATATAAAACAGGCTGCATTTACATAACAATGGAAGAAGGAAAAGGCAATGAGAGTTAACTATTAGAAAGCAAACTTTCAATGGATTTTTTCAATTGTAAAAATATTCAAAATTATCTGCATCCGATTAAGTTTATTTTTGGGTTGTAACAAATAAAACAAAGTGTGATTTCCATTGTTTGGGTTTATTGCATTTACTGCTATCAAGCAGCCATATTTTTTCTGAATGTAAAACTGGAAAAAACTTGTCGTGCACGTGAAAAGATAACAGGAAATAATAAGATCTTGTCTGCTGCAAAGTGATGTGCATACGCTGTGTACATTACATTCAAGAGCAAAATAGATAATAAACCTAGTTTTAATGACTTATTGGCCTATCAATTATTGATAATCAATATTTTCTATTCTATATTGAACGGCTTATTTTAGAATCAAATAATTCATTATTCAAACTAAAGATTTGAAATCTATGGTTACTTTTTTTAAATTTTTTTTATTTTAAATCATATCACCCCGAAGCTTACAGTCATATCACGTTGAATACACTGGTTCTTGTTTGATCACCAAAATTAAGCAACGTTGAGCCTGAGCAGTACTTAGATGGGTGACCGCTTGGGAATACCAGGTGCTGTAAGCGTCTAGTGATGGATGTGCGTGCTTACGACCATATCATGTTGAATACACTGGTTCTCGCTCGATCAGCGAAGTTAAGCAACATTGAGCCTGAGCAGTACTTAGATGGGTGACCGCTTGGGAATACCAGGTGCTGTAAGCATTTAGTAATGGATGTGCGTACTCATGGCCATATCACATTGAATACACCGGTTCTCGCTCGATCATCGAAGTTAGGCAACGTTGAGCCTGGTCAGTACTTAGATGGGTGACTGCTTGGGAATACCAGGTGCTGTAAGCTTTTAGTGATGGATGTGCGTTGTGATGCAGTGAATATCGGCTCGGAAAGAGAAACTGGTGAGCCGAGTTCAAATTCCAGTTGAATGCCCTGCATTCACTTACACGCTGGTACCTTTGGGAAAGGTATTAATCCATTCCTTCCCTCCAGTTATGGGTTAAATAACAGAGTAGGACTTGGAACCCTGCCCTTAAATAAATCCCAATCAATCTTCCTCCATTGGAGAGGAAACTGGCTCAACCCGACTAGGGTGAATGCAGCTTGCTTCTTGCTCCTTCTTGTATCACCCTGAGCAAGATGGTAATGCCACTGATGTGAAGGGGGCTACATAAGAGTAAGAAGATTAGATATGAGGAGAGTGAAGAGAAAGACAAACAAGTTAGAAAGGAGCAAGAAAAGGATGCGAATACAGGTGTGATGACAATTGCAAAGGCAGAGAGAAAGGAAAGGATATACAGGGTGATGTAGAAAGAACTAGAGTCAAGTGGTTAAGAGATGGGTATTGACATTGCATTTATTTGGAAACAACTATTGCTTTTTAGTATAGCCCAGTGTTGCTCGGGTGTAATGAAAGCTTTAAAACTAATCCATGGTCCTGCAAGCAAGAATATGGAAGCAAGTTCCACAGGCGGGAAGTGCGAGAAAAGAAGCTGCAGGAGTAGAATTGTCGTCTGCATTTGAAATTATGTCTTAGTATAAATATTTTTAGTGTTTGAATTTCTATTTCTTTCTTTTAATTTTTTTAATTGGTGAAATTATTAAGAACCACCATAGATTACTCCAATCCCATCACTCTAAGTGGAGCATAGGACATCGATGAGTTGGTAGTTAATGCTTTTGTAACTTGTCTTTTTACAAGTAGTGGTGTTGACCCTCTGCAAACCTCTTTATGCTCCAGGTGAGGTAGAATGGTTGTCAACCAAAGCTATAGAACCCAATCTGTCCTGCTATTTAACCCATAGTTGGAGGGAGAAGAGATGGATTAACATCTTTCCCAAGGGTATTTGCACATCAGAGAATGCAACAAATTCAACAGGAATTCGAACTCAAATCTCCAATTTAAATTCTGAGCCAATATCCACTGCACCACAACACACTCAACCTAGATTACTGACTATAAGTAAATAGCAGGATAGACTGAATCCTATAGCCTTGGTTGGGAACCAGTCTAGAAGGACAGTTCTTAATTCAAAACTGTATACAGTGCTGACAAAGCACATCCTACACAGCTGAGAAAAGATCATGTAGTTCACATTGACTCTATGATTCTAACTACAATCGATCTCCCCCTCCTGTAATAATTTTATATGAGGCACCCAGTGAGGACCAAACACACTATTCTGTAGTGACGTCCAAACAAACTTCGTTGGGTTATCTAATGTCAAATTTTGTACAGAACACCCAGTGAGGAACAATCTCACTACTCAGTCCTTATGCTAACCATTACCCTACACTGAGGTGGCTAAGTCTCAAGGCAAAAACTCTGAAATCAACTATGGTGTGATTGTTCTGAATAAGAATGATTTGAAAATTTAGTAAAGTTTTGGATTAAATAGCCAGGGTAGATTTTGAACTTTAAGCACAGCAATATTCATTAACTTGTATACTTGTAAAATCTGCCTCAACCATTATCAAAAGAAAAGAACTGCATTGAAGCGATAACCCCAGAAGAATAAGGGAAATTTTCTTTTGAGATATTAACAGAAATTCGAGTCGAGACTACAAGGCAATCAATAAGAGTTGATTAAATTGAACGATAAGCAGAAAATGCAATTCTTATTTAATATTGATGCCAAATATGTCAACTGATTCTTCAGACACATTGTTAAGCATGTAAAAGGCGGCATATTGAATAATGTCCCAGACATCCACTTGCCGTTTCTTTATGGGAAAATCAATGAGAAGTCAATTTGAAAAACTTGTTCAAGGAGAATTACGAATGATATTTATTAAAGCACATACATTTGCCCAAATACCCAGAAACATAACATAAGTAGGTACAAATAAATACCATTCACTTAGTGTTGACTAGCAGTATAGCCCGGCGTTGCTCGGGTGTAATGAAAGCTTTCAAACTAATCCATGGTCCTGGAGCTCATTCTCTTTGGATGTTGGCACAAAAGACTAAAAAGCAATAGTTGTTTCCAGTTAAAGCGAAATCGTAGACTGAAAGAAAAATGAATGGATCTAAGTCAAATTTTGATTTCCTGGTATTGATATCAAATAAGTTTTTTGTCATAAATTGAATTTTGAAGGCTAAATAAGTCCTCTGAGTAAATGGTATCATGGCTGAGACTAAGAACTACAATGATATCTACTTAGAGCCAAAACCCGAAGCAAAAATTAAAATAAAAGGGCTGAAAAAATACAGACATACAGGCAGATAGACACACACACAAGCATCTTGCATTATATATATATATATTATCGATTTTCTGCACTATTGTAAGAACTGCAACCTTGAAACTTCTGAATATCGTTTCTTATGTCTTTGTCTATGAGTGCATCAAATTTGATTAAAATCAAACCACTCCTTCTAATACCCGATTTTTTTGATTATCGATTTTTGATATTTATCGGGAATACCTCGACACAAAACCTAGCTAAGAACACTCACAGATGCTTATAGTACAACTGTGTAAATTTTTAAGAAAATCAGTTCAGCCTTTTCGGAGTCTATAGGTAACAGACACACACAGACACACACACACACAAAGTTCCATTTATAAATAAGTTTAGATTTAGATTAGATTTAGATATTTAATAAAGACAGATACATTGACACTTAGTGCTTCTAGAACCTTTCAGAATATCCCAAGCTCTGAGATTATGGTAGATCAATTTTAAAGGGGGGATCCAATTTTTTGCACAGTTGCTGATTTCTCAGATCAATGGTTAAAATGGCTTTGAGTAAGTGAAGCTTGAGGGTCTGGGCAAAGACCACAATTCTTTGAACCTTGTGAACTGGTGCGACAGATTCACAAACAAAGAACTGTACCAGAAAAAGAGAAACCGCACCACTTGAGGACTTTGAATGGCAGCAAAGGCTAACATAGATATCACATTTAAACCAAAGACATATTGCCTCTCAGACTCCAGCTTTGCTGAGAGGGTTAGGGTTAACCCTAACCCCTAACCCTAACCCTTTCGGCATGATCCTGCTTCTGTGTTCAATCTGTCACTGAAGATGTATTGTCACACAGATTTTGACTTTGTTGAGTGTTACCCTTCAGTACGATTCCACTTCTGTGGTTACCCTATGCTGACTCGGCCCTGTTTAGGGATTCTGCCTTCATGGAGAATTACCCCCCCACCATCCAAATCCAATAGAGACATTGTTATCTATATCTATATAAGTGATGAGGGTTGATGTTGTGCAAGTATTTGCTATGTAAATTCATCATATGTTTTTTATTTTTAATATTCCTTAAACTACTCGAGTGAAACCAGGCTAACCTATATCTATAAAAGTGATGAGGGTGGATGTTGTGCAAGTATTTGAGTGAAACCGGGCTAAACTGCTAGTTTAAATATACATGGAAACCTACCAAACTCTATCTGTAACATACTTGTTGATAAAAAAACTATAATAGTCTCATCCACATATCATCATCTTGCGGCCTTGGCCGACATAGAACTCACTATACCCTTCCAGTATTCCCTGTGCATTTGCAAACCTGGTGCAGTTTTGTAGCGAAATTCATAATCTTGTCAAATAGCTGAATACTTGATGCTTCACCAGGGTTACCAAGGGTGTTTTTATTGTGACACCAACACTAGATGGGTTGCCTCTAGGCCCCATCTTGTTATTTAACCCATAACTGGAGGGAAGTGATGGATTAATAACTTTCCCAAGGGTATTAGTGCTGAAGTGAATGCAGAGTACTCAACTGGAATTCAAGCTCGGCTCACCGATTTTTCTTTCCAAGCCGACATCCACTGTACCACAACGCACATCCGTCTCTGAATACACCGGTTCTCATTTGATCACCGAAGTTAAGCAATGTTGAGCCTGGTCAGTACTTAGATGGGTTACCACTTGGGAATACCAGGCTCTGTAAGCATTCAGTGACGGATGTGCGTGCTTATGGCCATATTACATTGAATACACCGGTTCTTGCTCGATCACCGAAGTTAAGCAACATTGAGCCTGGTCAGTACTTAGATGGGTGACCACTTGGAAATACCAGGTGCTGTAAGCTTTCAGTGACGGATGTGTTGTGGCATCCACATATAAAAAAAGGCTAAAAATAATGGAAAAATTATTAATAAAAAAGCAAAAGCCAACACTCAACAATATCAACTATGAACACGGCCACAATGTGCTGACCGTGTTTGGGAAATAAAACTTCTATAACTCTAGTTACAGACATAAAACAAGCTGTATATTCAGTTAAAAGTAAAATAGAATTCATCCTCGATAATGAGTGAAAGTATAAATTAAAGTGCTTCGATAAATAAAATATTCTGAAAAGCAAAAATTATAAGATCACATGAAAAATTATATAATAGCTTAACTATAGCATAACCATTGGTAATTTTTAATGAAACTTACATAAAAGTGGGATTGCTGCTTAAATGCACTATATATATATATATATATATATATATATATATATATATATATCAGCATGCAGTGTAGATATAGAAGAATCCAAAGGAGTATGCTGTACATACAGTGGTAGGATAACTCTCTAAGAGAGCTCTAAATATATATGTATATAAATACATATAGAGCAAATATAAGAAAAATTAAGGCAGACACGTTATTTCATGGTGAATCGGAAGTATAGGCCTATTTCAGGTGAACCATCATCAGCATCAGCTTCTGTCTTTATTTTACAAAAGATTTTACACGAATCATATATATACATATATATATATATATAAGAGAGTTTTGTAATTTGCTTGAAGCATTGTGGATTAGGTGTATGTGTGGGTTTTGAAGGCTATCACAATGCATTTAGTAAAATAAAATAAGTTAAAGAAGGTGTTGGGTATTACCTATTTCTTATTCATTAATATTTCAAGATCAAAATCTCATTTTCAGAATGGTAGAACTTGTTTTCATGTCCGCTTGTGAACTGTGCCTGTCAATTGACCTGAAATCAAATTCTTCGATTGTTTCAGATGGGAAAAACTTCCTGGAACTACACAGGGAATCGATCTTCTTAGCAGAGAATTTAGCTATGAATTCTATATAGTCATTCCACTTGAGGTCTGTTGTGAGAGTTAAGCCGAGGATGCGCAGTGTTTTGCTTTCAGGGAGACTGATCCATGCTAATGGCGTGTATGAGCGATTGTCTGTGATGGTTAATAGATAGCAGTTTTGTTTTGGAAGCATTAAAATTCACTTATTTCTTATCCGATCCACTACGGATTGGAGGTGATTTTCAAGCTTAGCAGTGAGGTTTGCTTTATCAGCCTCAGCAGATTTTTGGTTTGAGGCTAGAGTAAACCGCAGTGTTGTCAGCATATATGCCTACTTGGGATCTTATTACATCTGGGAGATTGTTAATGTAGATCAGGAAAAGTGTAGGACCTAGAATAGAGCTTTGAGGAACACCTGAGTTAGTATGATAGTATTGGGAGATATGTCCGCTCAGTACTACCTTTCGGACAAATCAACAATGGTGAATTTTTAACCTCAATCCCATAGTCAGAAAGTGATATTTCTAACCATTCAGCCATGTGCCCATAAATATAGCATACCTTAAAATTATTTTTTTTTTTATAATCGTCTCGCTCCAAGTAAGGCATTTTATTGCCACTGCTGAGCAAGTGGTTACATAGGAGGTAAATGTTGAGAAAGAGTGACAGGTTACAGGGGGTGTCAGGAAGTGGGTAAGAGAAGGACGAGAATACCAATGAGAGTGGAGTGGATGGAAAAAGGAGCATGAGAGAGAGGATGCCGGTTAGTGAGACAGGAGATGATTATTAACTTTACATTTAAATTCTTGGAGATTGTAGCTGTCGGGGAAGCAAGTAAACGGAAGGGAATTCCACAGGCGGGAAGTGCGAGAAAAGAAGCTGCTGGAGTAGAATTTGCATTTACAATTTATTGGTTTCATAGTAAAAGGGTGGAACCTAGTTGCTAATCTTGTGGCTAGAGTAAATTTATATATAGGGGGCACCAGGGAGCAAAGTTAATCAGAGCAGAAACCGTGAAAGTAAATGTATATCAGGAAAAGTGTAGGACCTAGAATAGAGCCCTGAGGGACACCTCTGTTCATATGATAGTATTGGGAGGTATGTCTGTTCAGTACTATCTTTTGGACAAATCAACCACGGTGTGAATTCTGAACCTCAGTCTCGTGGTCGGAAAGTGAGTTTTCTAACCACTCGGCCATGTGCCCATAAGTATAGCATACCTTAAAAGTATATTTTTTATATATAGTTGCAGCTTGGTGTCATTTCTATTTGCTGTACGTGACACTGGTGATATAATCTCTTTTATTAGATTAGAAATTAAAAAGATAATTTTTTCTTCACGTCTTCCCAAATCTCATAAAAAGTAAACACAAGTTTGTGTTAGTTTATCAGGCTGAAAATCATTAGAGAATAAAAATGAAATTTGAAATCACTAATAACTTCCACTAATGTCATCTTCGACCTCAAAGACATTTCTTATTTATCTCATTCATTGCTTCAGGTTTATCTCGACAGTAATCAATAAATTTAAATCTCCAGGAAAAAAAAGAAATAACTTTATTGATTATATCAAAAATTGTTCAGATAGATAGCGATTAAAAGTTATTGATTCTCTTAAATGCAAAATATTAATTTAGCCAATATTAATTACTCGGGGAGGAGTGAACAATAGGCAATTTTAATAAATAAAGCATCATTTTTCTGCATAAAATGAAAAATAAAATACAAGTTTTTTTAGAAAAAAGCTGTAGGAAGCACTTATTTTAATTAATGCAAAAATTATTTTGCACTGACTAGTTAAATGCAGTATTTATTTAATATCAACAAAAGTCATATTCAGTTGATGTTAATAAAATGTTCATTTTATATTAAATGATGAAGTGTTCACTTTATAATAAGCACGTTAAATAATGAAGTTTGGGCTCAAAACATATTTAATTGAAGCCATAAAATTATGCTCAAAATATAATTAGATTTTGGTATTAAATGACCAATAGAAGTGTTGATATTCTGCTAAACCAACCAAATCAATCCCATTATTTAGACTTTGGCATTAAATAACCCATAGAGTTTGATATGCCTCTAAACAGAATCAACCATTCAAATCAATCCAAATATTTATATTTCGGCATTAAATAACCCATAGAGAGTGATATGCCTCTAAACAGAATCAACCATTCAAATCAATCCAAATATTTATATTTCGGCATTAAATAACCCATAGAGAGTGATATGCCTCTAAACAGAATCAACCATTCAAATCAATCCAAATATTTATATTTCGGCATTAAATAACCCATAGAGAGTGATATGCCTCTAAACAGAATCAACCATTCAAATCAATCCAAATATTTATATTTCGGCATTAAATAACCCATAGAGAGTGATATGCCTCTAAACAGAATCAACCATTCAAATCAATCCAAATATTTATATTTCGGCATTAAATAACCCATAGAGGTTGATATGCCGCTAAACAAAATCAACCAACCAAACCAATCCAAATATTTAGATTTCGGCATTAAATAACCCATAGATGTTGATATGCCGCTAAACAAAATCAACCAACCAAACCAATCCAAATATTTAGATTTTGGCATTAAATAACCCATAGAGGTTGACATGCCACTAAACAAAATCAACCAACCAAACCAATCCAAATAATGAAGTGCTCAATTTATGTTAAACAATAAAGTTTTTATTTGATGTTAAATAATGAAATGTACAATTTAAATTAAATAAGAAAGTGTGCATTTTATGTTAAATATTGAAGTGTCAAAGTTATATCAACCATTCAAGTGTTCCCCTTTATGTCAACCATTCAAATATCCACATTTTGTCAAACATTGAAGTATTAGCTTTATGTCAAACATTTAAATGTCCATTTTATATCAGACATTGACGTGTTCTCTTTTTGTCAAAGATTGAAGAGTTCTCTTTAAAAAATCTTTCACTAAAAAAAGCTTCAAGTTGGTTAATATAATGACTTCAGAGTGCTTGATAGTCTTATAAGACACAAATCGCAAAAAATTAATCATTATTTTGCTTTTAACCTGAGACAAAATATAGATTTGGTTAGATTGATTTATTAATGATCCTTTTGTTGGATTATTGAATGACAAGTATAAATTTTATCGGACAAAAACCACAATGATTTAATTGATATATCTGAATCATCCATGAGTGAAAAATATAGACGTGTATGATTTACACTTGTATAAACAGATTTGGTTTGTACAAAAGTTTGCAAGTATTCACCAAGAAGAGAACCAATCAAAAATAATACTTTCACGGCTTCTGCTCCGATGAACTTAGATCACTGGTGCCCCCTAAATACGAATTTGAACAAGATACTAGATTAGCAACTAGATCCCACCCTTTTACAGTGAAACCGATAAAATGCAGCCGTAACTTCTACTCCAACAGTTTCTTTCCTCGCACTTCCCGACTGTGGAATTCTCTTCCAAATGATTGCTTCCCCGACGGCTACAATCTCCAGGAGTTTAAATGTAAGGTCAATAGACACCTCCTAACACACTAACCTGCTCCCATTCTATCAAACACTCTTCCCATCTGCCCAACCCTCATCCTTGCTATCCTTACTCATCTGTCACCTTCCTCCTGACATTCCCTATGTCTAACCACTCCTTCTCTTTACCTTCCCCTATGTAGCCCCATGTGCAATAGTGGCAGTGGAATGCCTTGCTTGGGGTGAGATGATTAAAAAAATAAATAAATAAATAAATAATTCATGGCCTATTATATTGGTTCATATAAATTTAAACTTAAATCAATGACTTTGAAATTCCATTTATTTCTAATATTACTCTCTTCATGCAAGGTCCTGGGTATGATGGTAAACTGCATCTGGCAGCAAGGCCTCTGATTGGAAGGTTATGAGGAGCATGGAACCATCTCTTAATTGCTTTTGTACTCAGGTTCACCCTGACCCAGAGTTGTAGCACCAGGTATAGGCAAATAGTTAACCCCTCTCAAATATATATACATAAAAATAGACTTTTATAGAAAAATATACATTTTTGAAGAAAAAATATAACTAACAATACAATGGCTTTCCATACTTAATACTTCTCGCTTCAACTCTTGCATGGTAATGTGTGATGTCATAAGCTGTGGTGCAATTTTTGCTTCCAGTGTCCTGTATGCACATGTTCATTGTTGCTTTGAAAATCTTGCATGCAAACAAAACAGATTGCCACTATTGTTCATCCACAAACTGTTTAATATACTTAATATAATTGTCATCTTTGATAATGGCTGATGCAAGCCGAAAGCTCAGATAGGATTAAAAGATATGTATCAATATTGTGATTTTCTTTCTTCTTTCAACGATAATGCTATTAAGCTTATCAGATGATATGAAAAAAATTTACATAAAATAGACAAAACTTGTCTATATTATTTAATGAAACATGCATCAATATATATATATATATATATATATATATATATATATATATATATATATATAGGAAAAACTATTAAAAAGTTGTAAGTTTAAAAATGTATTTTTTTGACAGTATTTGTTTATTTCTATTATTATATTGATATTTCAGACCATCCTCGGTCCTTCATCAGAAACAAATGATTTTAAAATTTTAAAATGATTTGTAAATTTTTGTAAATCAGTCTATTTTTGGTTTTTATATTTAGATAGAGTTGTATAGACTGATTTACGAAAATTTTTGTGACGTTAATTTCTCAAATCTTAACAGTCATTTTTTTATTTATTTTTTATTTCTCTTTTTAATTTTATTTTTATTCTCATTTTGAAATGGACTGTTGCTGAGGATACGTGAAATCTCTCTTAGAGATTTCATGTTGAAATGTTCATTCAACATTTTTGAATTTTGAAAATTCATTTTACTTTATATATATATATGTATATATATATATATATATATATATATATATACAATTATATATACAATTATATGGTTATATATCAATTTTTTTCATTGCGACATGGAAATTTCTATGTTTCGAGATAGGTTCTCATCATCAGGCAATGTTGGTATGGTTGTGCAGATGATTTACATTTAAAAATTTCGATAAATAAATTTGAAATGTAAATCATCTGCACTACCATACCAATATTGCCTGATGATGAGAACCTATCTTGAAACATAGAAATTTCCATGTCACAATGTAAAATTGATATATAACCATATAATTATATTATATTAAGCTCTATAATACTCATTATATTGAGCACTGATTATAATAAAATAAATGCCAGAGCACTCAAAATAAAAAAAACCTTGAGTCCTCTTCACTTGGAATTATATATATATATATATATTGTAAATTAGCTCTCAATGAAGACAAATAGTAATAAAACAGTGGTTGATATATAATAAATTCTAGTGGTAAGAAACTAAATGTGTACTTATATAATTTCAGAAGTGTCCACAGTTTAAGTAATCCACCAGAGTATTGAAATATATCCGCTATGGATGAAGGGAAGGGCACTAATTGTTATTTCTATATCTAAAGAGAGTAGATGATTTAACGTACGGAAAAGATGTTTTAATGAGAAAGAGAACATAGAAATATGGTTCGTTCTTACGTCTCTTTTTCAAAAGAGTAACAGAGAAATGGAAAGGGTTTTTCATGTCTCCTTGCAGCCACCAGCAGGATCATCAACATCCATCCAATGGCAAAATTCAGAAAATTTCTTACCTACAAATGAAAGAAAGAAAAAGAAATTGATTAAAAAAAATAGACAAGAAAAGACATTCTAAAATTGATACTTAAACATCCATTTAAAAATTTGTTTTTATACAGCAGCATTATTGAAATCATTTTGGTCAGAGAATCATAGATTGACCAATCTTGTAGAGTACTGTGCAAAAGTATTAGGACAAGAACTATTTTATCTTTTATGAGGCATATTGACAGAAAATAAACAATTTAATTAAAGTAATTTTATTTGATTTACTCAACAAAGGCTTTAACAAGAAAAAAATACTTGTTACAAAATAAATTTAATATTTAGTATAATAGCCTTTTGCTTTGAAATAATAAAATAATTGCGACAATTTACCAATCGCATCTAGTATATATATATAGTACTGTGCAAAAGTATTAGGACAAGAACTATTATGTCTTTTATGAGGCATCAAAATAAAGTTTAAAATCACCCCTGTCCTAACACTTTTGCACACAACCGGTAGTGTGCAAAAGTATTAGGACAGGGGTGATTTTCCTAAAAACCTCACTGAAATTCAAATACAGGGTGAAAAGCCAAGTAAATTGCTAATAAATATTGATTATTTAAAACTAGGTGTAAAAGAAATGTATTAAAAAGAAGTTATATTTGATTTTTCTCATTTTCTATTAAACAAGTTATTTCGAAACTACTCATTATTCTATTATCCTTGGATATGACTGACTTTTTTCTCATTCCCCCCTCTCGAATTGATAAATCTAGCATTCAGACTTGCTAACTAGCAAGCCATTATAGTACTATATTAGGGTTAGGAGTCTGCAGAGAACATGGACGAAGAAAGGATACTGATCACCTCTCCCATCTACCCATGGCCAATCTCATTCTTGATATTGCCGTCTAGGGAGAGGCCACCCACATCTCAAGGAAAGGTTAGTTTCAGATCCCTATAGAGGGAGGGGTGAACAAAAACCCGGGACCTGTCCTGAACAAAATTTTTCTAAGTTTGAGGGTCTCTCAGATTTGGTGGTGACAACAGCTGGGGTTATTTCAAAAGATTTGCTGGCCCCCTCAACCATGTCCCATGCCTGCCATGCCCCCAAACCGGTGCAGACTACAGTTAAAAGCCTCTGGACCTTAGGAAAATTTATCGGATCTTTAATGTCTTTTTTTCCAAATTTTTTCTGCATTCACTGACTCAACAACTACTGTTATTAAACTTTCACTTTTCATCAATCTTTTGGTTTTTTTTTATGTATGTCTGTGTCTGTGTGTGTGTGTGTCTGTATGCATGTCTGTGTGTGTGTGTGTGTGTGTGTGTGTGTGTGTGTGAATTTTTTATGTATGTCTGTGTGTGTGTGTGTGTTTGAATTTTTTTATGTATGTCTGTGTGTGTGTGTGTGTGTGTGTGTGTGTGTTTGAATATTTTTATGTATGTCTGTGTGTGTGTGTTTGAATTTTTTTATGTATGTCTGTGTGTGTGTGTGTGTGTTTGAATTTTTTTATGTATGTCTGTGTGTGTGTGTGTGTTTGAATTTTTTTATGTATGTCTGTGTGTGTGTGTGTGTTTGAATTTTTTTATGTATGTCTCTGTGTGTGTGTGTGTGTTTGAATTTTTTTGCCCCTATTAAAAAGATCAAGTGGAAATGGAATGTTTGCACCTTTTTGGGAAAATGTCAAATGTTGTTCTTAATACAATGACAAGATCCATCTGGAAGTAGTTGACCAGGCAAATCGAGCCCTAAAATAAATTATGCTATTTAAGTTCAAGGCAATGCA